>CAXHTJ010000946.1:0-76509 GCA_964019445.1 Populus tremula
CTCTACGTGAACAGTAGCAATGTTGAAATCACCTCATAAGAAAACCATGCATTACGTTCTACGTGAATAGTGACGATGCAATTAATTTCCTTCGGTTTTGAAGTGTTTGTTGCCTCTGTTTCCTGCCAAAGTCTTTAGTCATTCCAAAGTATGAAGAGTCGTCTCCAGCTTATCCTGTTGTTGTTGCATTTATATCACCATGCAGGTAGGGGCAGATCAAGGCCCCAAGTGTTGCAGATGGCAGTAGGTATGTTACCACTGAATTTCATTGTGGAGAGTTGTGATCTAACCTGTTGGAATATGTCCTCAGCTAGAATTTGGCCCGTCTGGTATTGGTTGTTGAAAACTCGTCTGTTGCGTTCTTGCCAAAGAAGATAAACTGTTGTGGAAAGAAGGAGGCGAGCTATTATGTGCTGAATATCATTCTTTTTGCAGTAATTAGCCAAACCCCATTGAAGAAGATTTGGCCAGTTACAACAAGGCCAGTATATATTGGCCTTTGCAGTTATTGTTTCCCAAATCTGGCGAGATGTTGTGCAGTTAAAGAATAGATGCTCATGTGTCTCGATTTGTAGTCCACAGAATATACATGTTGCATTCTGAATTATGCCAGATGAAGAGAGACGGTCCATAGTACGAAGTCTTCCTAAACTGGCAAGCCATAGAATGAAGGATTGTCTAGGGATGTGGCCATTAAACCATAATAGTTGATGCATGTTGTTGCTTGGACGTCGGGCACGAAGCAATTCCCATGCTGAGGCAATACTGAATTTCCCCGATGGATGGCCCTTCCATTTGTAAGTATCATCAGCTGAGGGATTCGGATGGAAGGTGATGGAATTCCAGCTATCTTGTAATGTTGTGGTATCCATGGGAAAGTGCCACTGCCTACCCTGTATAATATCCGAGACTCTTGCATTCCAATGCAGCCCTGTGGCAGTGAGAGTTCGTAAAGGATGATCATCAATGAATCTTGTCCCCTCAGGTAGCCAGTAATCGTACCATAGGGAAGTGGATGAGCCATTGCCAATCGTTGAGATGAACCAGCCCCTGCATAGCTCACGGGTCTGCAATATTTTCCTCCAAGACCAGGAGGGATTGGAGGGCATGCTGAGCTGCCAAAATGACCGACCACGCAGAAGAATTTTGTGCACCCAAGATGTCCATATAGATGTGGTGTCTGTGAGGAGATGCCAAATATGTTTAATTGTTGCAGCTTGATTCCAGGTTTTGAGCTTTTTGACACCCAAACCTCCTTCATGTAATGGATAACAGATTGCATTCCATGCCACTTTTGATCCGGTGGGTGAAAGTGAGGAGCCTTTCCAGAGGAATGCCGCAAGGATGCTTTCAATCTTCTTTATGGTTGCACATGGAAGGATGAAGATGGAAGACCAGTATACTTGGATGGAAAATAATACTGATTTTATCAACTGAAGCCGGCCAGCATACGTGAGTGAAGAAGATGTCCATAATGTAATTTTTGATGTGATTTATCCACTAATGGCAAGCAATCTGTGTGTGTGAGCCTAGAGGAAATCAATGGGACGCCCAAGTATCTCACAGGAAGTGATGATTCATTAATGCCAATGAGGTTATGAATATTGCTGCGTAAACTGCCATCAACACCAGACAAATATAGTGAGCTTTTTCCAAGATTAATGGTGAGACCGGAAAGCTTGGAGAATCTGTCCAAACTTGTCTTCAGGACCATTATAGATTCAATATCTGCATGGCAAAACATCATTAGATCATCAGCAAAACAAAGATGTGTTATTGAAGTTGGTTTGCATCTCCAATGATATTTGAAAGTGCTGCTGCGGATGGATTGATTGATGATGCCATTCAAGCCTTCCATTGCCAATACAAAAAGATATGGTGATAAGGGGTCACCCTGCCGTATGCCTCGTGTTCCTTGGGAAAAACCATGCAAATCTCCATTTATGTTGATTGTGTAATGGACAGTGGTAATGCAAGTCTTGATCCAGGTGACCATGGCATGGGGAATTCCTATAGCATGAAGACCTGCAATTATGAAGTCAAGGTTTACTGTATCAAAAGCCTTCTTCAAATCGACTTTGAGTGCACATCGGCTTGGGCCCCTGTTGTGATGGTAATTGTGCATGAGCTCTTGGGTGAGAAGGATTGCATCTGAGATGTTACGGCCAGGAATAAAAGCAGATTGAGAGGGGCCTATGACATCAACAAGAGCTGCCTTTAACCGAATGACAAGAAGCTTGGCAATGCATTTGTATAGCACATTGCAACAAGATATAAGCCTGAAATCATTTAAGCAACTAGGGTGCTCCTGCTTTGGCACAAGTGCAACTCGGGTGGCATTAACACATCTTGGCAGGGAATTGTTGGTGAAGAAATATTTGATTGCAGCAATGAAATCATGTTTAATAACGTCCCAACTTTTCTTGAAGAATAGAGAATTGTACCCGTCTGGTCCAGGGGCCTTAGCATCCGAAATGGAGAAGAGAGCTGCTTTAATATCATCATCAGAAATGGATATGAGGGTAGCAGCAGAGGAAGCTTCTGTTATGGTATTTGGAAAGATAGCACTGAGGTCTTCGGTCACTGATGATTATGGGCCACTGAGCAAGTTTTGAAAGTATGTTGATGCCATCCTTCCAATTTCCTGTGGTTCATGAATGAAGTTACCTGTGTCATCCTGCAACTTGTGTATTATGTTCCTGACTTGGCGATGCAGCAGGGATTTATGAAAGAAGCTGGTGTTCCTATCTCCAAGGTGCATCCATTGTACCCTGGATTTTTGTTTGAAGTAGGACTCCTCATCCTTGCAGAGTTGCTGGTAGTGTGAAGCAAGAGTTCTTTCAACACATTTGGCTGCCTCTGATGTTGGGTTCCTGTCAAGATCAAATTGTGCTGCATCCCATGCTGCTTTAGCATTTGTAACTCTGCCCGTGATGTTGCTAGAATGCTGCTGGTGGAATAGTTTCAAGTCCATCTTCAACCATTTCAGCTTAGAGGTAAATTGATACATAGGATTACCATGTATAGGAAGTTGCCAAGAGGTGGCAACAATGGATATAAAATCTCTGTGATCAGCCCATATATTCAGAAATTTAAAAGGGGAATTAGGGTGCTTACTGGGGCTAAGAAGACGTATAATCATAGCACTATGATCAGAAATACTTCGTGGCTGGAAGAATGCACTAGTGGCCGGCCAAGCTGAAAAGAGTTGAGAATTGCCAAAAACCCAATCCAGTTTTTTGTGAATACTATTGCTGCCATGTTGGCCATTATGCCAAGAATACTTCAGACCGGTGTAAGGGGCTTGCAAGAGCTGAGATTGTGTGATGCAATGTTTGAAATCATCTTGATATCGGGGCCAAGATACATCCCCACCCGATTTATCATTTTCATGCATGATTGCATTGAAGTCCCCCAGAACAGTCCAAGGGCAGGTGTTTAAGCTACTCTCCTTGACAATGTAAGTCCATAGGGCCTGTCTTTCTGCTGGTGTATTAAGGCCATATATAAAGGTTATTCGAACAGGGGAGGGGAGGGATGTATGAATTGCTTCACATGTTAACCATTGGGAGGAGGAGTGGACATAAGTAAGATGTAATTGTTGGGGATTCCAGCCAACAAGAATTCGGCAGGTTGGGGAGGAGGAAATATTGGATAAGTATTTCCAATGAGGGGGGGTGAGTGTAGTTTCAGCAGCTGCTAGGTTTGAGGCTGTAAGTTTTGTTTCTAAGAGACCAAAGATATCAAGGTTATGTTTTTGGATCCACGTATGGATGGTTTTTTGTTTTTGGAGGCTATTTAGACCCCATATGTTCCAACTGGCTATGATGAACATTTATTATGATGGGGGGGTAACAATTAAAGAGAAAAAGGAATCAGAGGCCCCTGGCCTCCTTTTTTTTCCGGCCTTTTTTCTTCCTAATGGTTGTTGGTGAGGGTGAGGGGGATTGGATGTTGTGAGGGGTAGAGGATGATGCCTCGGCTGAGACCTCCTGAGCAGCAGAAGAGTTGGCACTAATAGTGCGTAGAGAGTCCATTTTATTTTCCAAACAGATACTTGCATGCATACTTGTTAGGTGATGGTGCTGAAGGTCAAGGAGTTCATTACCTGAGTCTTGGCTAGAATCACAATCATCTATGTCCTTTGGGTCTGCTGGCAGTATGATGGGATCAGGGGAGGGTTTGGCTTGCAGCTGTGGGGATGCATGAACCATGGCTATGGGTGGCTGTTCTGCAGATGACTGAGGGATAATCTTAGTGCTGGGTTGACATTCAGGCTGCGGCTGAATAGAAGTTATAGGTGAATCTTCATTGGCTATGTTTTTTCCTTTGCCTTTGTCTTCAGTGACTGTAGGGCAGCAGTGACCAAACACTTTGCATTTCTCACATCTTGAAGGCTTCCATTCATAGTCCATAGTGACCACGAGGGGTGCAGCAGATAGAGGACTTTCAATCTCAAAACTATGAACAAATGGCAGTGTAGCATCAACCTCAACACAGAGGCGAGCATACTCCAGGCGGGTGCAATTGTATGTGAGTTCATCACATGAGAGGGGCCTTCCAACCATGCTTGCTGCCAGACTTAAACCCTGCTTGGACCATAATGGAAATGGGAGACCATGAAGCCGGATCCAGACAGGCAGTGTGGTGATTTTGTTCTTGTCAAATTGGAACCTTGGGTGCCACTGCTGCAGGATTATATTTTTACCCCCAAACATCCAAGGCCCCTTCTCCAGGACTGCATGTAGGTCGTCTTCAGTCTTGAACCGAAATATCATGAAGCCATTAGCAGTTGTGGTAACATTCTCAAGGCCATAAGATCGCCATGCCCGAGATGCAATGGAGTTTACAGCATGGAAAGGCATACGAAACCCTGGGAAGAACCCGATCATGCAGCGGCTCCATTGTTCTGAATTATCCAAAAGCATGGCTTCTGTGATCTTGAGATTGCAGCCTACAGGTTGCCGAGAAAGTGGTTCCAAAGTGAATCTGGTGCTGGAGTCCGAGACACGAACTTTATCTGCCCATGAGTTATGAGTGCCATCAGATTTGGGTTTAGGTTTAAAGGTTTTGGTGTTCGGTTGAGGTATGGTTTGTGGTGGGATGGGATCTATGACTGGTTCCATTGGTTGGTTGTAGGTAAAGTTGATGGTGAGAATAGGGTTAGAGATGCAGTATCAAAAAACTACTTCGGTCAGGGGATTAAAAATGTGTTGGTGATGAGAATGAAGGCTTGAACGAAGAACAAAATGGTCACCAGTGTGCAGGGCAAGGCTTGGCAGTTGTCTTCCTAGTTGTCGCCGGTGGCTGTTGCTCTCTCACCATTTTTTCTTTTCCCTCCCTAAACCCTAAACCCTAAACCCTAAACCCTAAACCCGAAACTCGAAACCCGAAACCCGAAACCCGAAACCCGAAACCCTAAACCCTAAACCCGAAACCCGAAACCCGAAACCCGAAACCCGAAACCCGAAACCCTAAACCCTAAACCCTAAACCCGAAACCCGAAACCCTAAACCCTAAACCCTAAACCCCAACCCGAAACCCCAAACCCCAAACCCCAAACCCTAAACCCCAAACCCTAAACCCCAAACCCAAACCCGAAACCCCAAACCCTAAACCCCAAACCCTGAACCCTGAACCCTGAACCCTGAACCCTGAACCCTGAACCCTGAACCCTCAACCCTGAACCCTCAACCCTGAACCGTGAACCCTGAACCCTGAACCCTGAACCCGGAACCCTGAACCCGGAACCCCGAACCCTGAACCCGGAACCCGGAACCCGGAACCCCGAACCCGGAACCCGGAACCCCGAACCCGAAACCCCGAACCCGGAAACCCGAACCCGGAACCCCGAACCCCGAACCCGGAACCCGGAACCCCCAACCCCAAACCCCAAACCCCAAACCCCAAACCCCCAACCCCAAACCCCAAACCCGAAACCCGAAACCCGAAACCCGAAACCCGAAACCCCAAACCCTAAACCCCAAACCCTTAACCCTAAACCCTTAACCCTAAACTTTTTTTTTGGAATAATGTAAGATGTATATAAAATAAGAGAATTCTACAAAGTTACGAGGGGCATACCCCAAGCGAGATTAAAATAAAAAACATAGCAGCCGAAGAAAAAAGAAAAAATAGAACATTGCCAAGGCGGCTACATGTCAAACGACTAAGGAGCAAAAGGGAAAAAAAACAACCAAGACTTAATGCATGGCTGCTACAGGTGCCATGTAATTAGCCCGCTGCGTGAACAGGAGCAATGTAATTATTTTTGCGATGAACAGTGTTTTGCTACTCCTCAAACGTTTGTGCTAGAAGTTGGACGAGAATTGTTTGGTGATTGCTGAATACCCCATACATCACATATGTGGGCTGGGATTATGCTTCTGAATTCCATAGCTGTTATATGCAGACGAACCAGTTGAAACACTGCCTCAGCAATGTGTTGAGCAGTTTGGTGCTAGTTGTTAAAAACTCGGTTGTTTCGCTCATACCACAACTGGTAGACCGTAGTGGAGAGCAGGAGGTGAGCTATGATATGCTGGAAATCTGATTTCTTGATGTAAATTGTGAAAGCCCACTGAAGCAAGTTTTGCCATGACATGCATGGCCAGTTGATGTTTGCTCTAGCATTAACCAATTGCCAAACTGATTGTGAAGTTTGACATTCAAAGAACAAATGCTCATGAGTTTCAGTGCATGTTCCACAGAAGCTGCATGCAGTATTCCGAATTATTCCAGCTGAATCAAGACGATCCATGGTTCTCAACCGACCGAGACCTGCAAGCCAGAGGATGAAAGACTGTCTTGGGATGTGGCCCTTGAACCAGAGCAAATGGTGCATGTTATTTACTGGTCGTTTATCACGAAGTAATTCTCATGCTGATTTAATGCTAAAAACCCCTGTTGACTGACCCTGCCATTCACAGTTGTCTTCAGAATTTGGGTTGGGATGAAAAGTAATGGAATCCCAGGAGCTATACAGTGTAGGGAAGTTCCATTGCCCTTCAGTGATGATATCAACTACCCGTGCATTCCAAGGTAACCCAGTAGCAGTGAGAGTTCGAAGAGTGAAGTTGAATTATCATTTCTAATTCTGTTAATGAACCAGCCTCTGCACCATTCGCGGCTCTGCAATATTTTCCTCCATGACCATGAGGGATTGGATGGCATTGTGACTTGCCAGAAAGATTTTCCAGGTAGAAGGTTAGCATGGATCCATGTTGTCCATATGGATTCTTTATTCGTGAAGAGATGCCAAATGTGCTTAAGTGTTGCAGCCTGATTCCATGTTTGTAGTTTTTTTAATCCCAATCCTCCTTCATTCAGTGGGTAGCAGACAGCATGCCAAGCCACTTTTGCTCCTGTGGCCGTGAGAGATGTGCCTTTCCATAGGAAGGCAGCTAATGTGCTCTCTATCTTTTTAAGTGTTGCACATGGTAGGATAAAAATGGAAGACCAATACACTTGAATTGAGAATAGTACCGATTTTATCAATTGTAACCGACCGGCATAAGTGAAGGAGGCTGATGTCCACAGTTTTATCCTCGCTGTAATCCTCTCTATTAATAGGAGACAATCAGTGTAAGTGAGCCGTGATGATAAGAGAGGAACACCAAGATATCTCATAGGAAGATTTTTTTCTTGTATGCCTAGCTGCTCTGTTATTTCGTTGCGCAGGTCTCTAGTAATACCTGACAAATATAGAGAACTTTTTGCAAGATTAATTTCAAGGCCTGAGAGTGTGGAGAATCTGTCTAAGCTGGTTTTTAGTAGCATGATGGAGTCCGGATCAGCATGACAGAAGAGCATTAAGTCATATGCAAAACAAATATGCGTGAGTTTGGTTGGCTTGCACCTCCAATGGTATTTGAATGAATGGCTTTGGACTGATTGATTAATGATTCCACTGAGGCCTTCCATCGCCAGAACAAAGAGGTAAGGTGAAAGTGGATCACCCTGTCGAATGCCTCTTGTGCCATGGAAAAAACCATGCAATTCGCCATTAACATTGATTGAATAGTGGACTGTGGTAATGCATGTTGAGATCCAACATATCATGTCTTGTGGAAGACCTATAGCATTAAGTCCGGCAATGATGTAATCCAATCTAACAGTATCAAAATCCTTCTTCAAATACACTTTGAGAGCACATCTGGTCCCTTTTGATGATGATAGTTGTGCAGTAGTTCCTGTGCAAGGAGAATAGCATCTGAAATATTGCGGCCTGGCAAAAAGGCAGACTGTGAAGGGCCGATCACATCCACTAAAGCTGCCTTGAGTCTAATAACAAGCAATTTGGATATGCATTTATAGAGCACATTGCAACAAGAGATGGGTCGATAATCATGTAAACTGGCCGGATGTTCTTTCTTTGGCACAAGTGTTACTCTTGTGGCATTAACACAGCGAGGAAGAGAGTTGCTGGAGAAAAAAAACTTGATAGCAGCAAGAGAGTTGCTGGAGAGGGAATTGTAGCCGTCTGGCCCTGGAGCCTTAGAATCTGGGATGGAGAAAAGTGCAGCTTTTATATTTTCATCAGTGATGGGTGCACGAGCTGCAGCTTTGGATGCTTCTGTGATGGTGTTAGGGAAGATGTCTGTGACCTCTGTACTGAATGTGGAAGGAGTGGCTGTAAGGAGGTTCTCAAAATGGGTGGCTGCCAACTTCCCTATGTCTTGTGGATCATGAACTAGAGTCCCATTGTCATCCTGCAGGTTATGTATTATGTTCCTTACCTGGCGATGAAGCAAAGATTTGTGAAAGAATGTGGTATTTTTATCTTCTAGCTGCAACCATTGGACTCTGGATTTCTGCTTGAAATATGATTCCTCATCTTTACAAAGTTGCAAGTATTGAAAAGCCAATGATCGTTCCATAGCTTTTGCACTCTCTGATGTGGGATGGGCATCAAGATGAAACTGTGCAGTTTCCCAACTTGTTTTGGCTCTGGCTACTCTGTCTGTGATATTGCTTGTAAACTGTAAGTGAAGCTTTCTCAAAACAATTTTCAGACGGCATAGCTTAGTAGTGAATTGGAACATAGGGTTGCCAGCAACAGGGGTTTGCTAAGAGGATGCAACTGTTGCAAGAAAATCACTTCGTTCAGTCCATATGTTCAAAAATTTGAAAGGAGAGTGTCGTTTCTGATTGGGGCTGCGTAGGCTTATAAGCATGGCACTGTGGTCAGAAATGCTGCGTGGCTCAAAAGTTGCATTAGTTGCTGGCCAAGAAGAGAATAAACAAGAGTTGCTGAATACCTAGTCCAACTTCTTTTGAATGGTGTTGCACCCATGTTGGCCATTATGCCAGGAATATTTGATGCATGTATAAGGGGCTTGAAGAAGTGCTGATTGACTGATACATGTGGCAAAATCATCTTGGTGCCTTGGCCAATGAGTGTCTCCCCCTATTCTGTCACCCGGTTGCATTATGGCATTGAAGTCCCCTAGAACAATCCATGGAATGCAAGAGTTGAGGGAACTCTCCTGTGTTATGTAATGCTAGAGTGCATGTCTTTCAACTGGGGTGTTGTGGCCATATATGAATGTGATTTTGACGAGGTGGGGAAGGCTAGTGTGGGTGGCTTCACAAGTTAACCATTGTGGTGAACTGTGGAGACAATTGAGATGAAGTTTGTGGGGATTCCATCCAACTAGGATTCGGCAGGTTGGGTTGGAATTTATATTGGAGTGATATTGCCAATGAGAGGGTGCAAGAGTGTTTTGAACAGCTGCTATATTAGCAGCAGTAACTTTGGTTTCTAGGATGCCAAATATATCAATACTGTTTTTTCGTGCCCAGGAGTAGACAGTTTTTTGTTTTTGAGGGGCATTAAGACCCCATATGTTCCAGCTACCAATAATGAACATTTATTAATAGGATATGAGCAAGTAAAATGGAAAGCTAAGAGGCAAGACCATGGGCCTCCTTCTTTTTCTTACCCCCTTTCTTTTTCTTGACAGTAGTGGGTGGTGGGGACTGGACATAGCTATCAGCCGGGTGAATAGAGGATGTGGAAGCCTCATTTGAATCCCCCTGATCAGTTGAGAGAGTTGCACTAGTAGTGCGGAGAGAGTCCATCTTGCTATCAAGACAGACAGTAGCATGCAGCCCTGAAACATGATGATGTTGAAGGCCAAGGAGTTCATTTTCTGAGTCTTGGCTGGAATCACAGTCCTCTATATCTGTTGGGATTGCTAGCTCAGCAAAAGGCATGGATAAATATGGCTTGGTTGTAGGGGAGGCTTGGTTAGAGTTTGGTTTTTGTATAGGTAAAGGCTGATCACTGGCTGAGGGGTGTGGAGTGGTAGTGACATGAGGGATTGTCTGTGGATAGGCAAGTTTGGTGCTAGTGGAAGGGTTAATGAATGTATTGGTATTTGGTGGATTTTTATGTGGAATGGCTAGGTTTGTATGTGGGGCAATGACATTGGGTATAGGGGGTGTAATTGCAACAGGATCAGCTTGATTAGGCTCGTGCTGAAGAGAATCATTAGTTGCTGCAACTGTTTCCTTGATATTGTGTAACAAGGCAGCACATGAATGACCAAAAACCTTACATTTTTCACATCGTTGAGGCTTCCACTCATACTCAACAATGACTGTGATTGGTGCATTGGAGAGAGGGCTTTCTATGTCAAAGTTGTGGACAAAAGGCAATGAAGCATCAACTTCAACACATAATCTTGCATATTCCAACCGTGTGCAGCCATACGTGAGCTCATCACATGAGAGAGGACGCCCCACCATGCTTGCTGCCAAGCTTAGGCCTTGTTTAGACCATAAGGGGAAAGGAAGGCCATGGAGACGAATCCAGACAGGAATGGTGGAAATCTTATTCTTATCAAACTGGAACCTTGGATGCCATTGTTGTAGAATAATATTCTTTCCACCAAACATCCATGGCCCTTTTTCTAATACTGTATGCATTGCGTCCTCTGTGTTGAACCAAAAGATGATGAAACCATTAGAAGTAGTCATGACATTCTCTAAACCATACGATCGCCATGCCCTTAAGGCAATTGAATTAACTGCATGGAATGGCATATGTAATCCAAGGAAGAAACCATTCATGCAACGAGTCCATTGTGAGGAGTTGTCCAAAAGAAGTTCTTCAGAGATCTTAAGGATATGACCTATTGGTTGACGGGAGAGGGGCTCTAAGGTGAATCTGGTACTAGAGTCAGTGACTCTAACTCGATCTGCCCATGAGGTTGAATTGGTGGTAGTTTTGGTTTTGGGTGGTCGGCTAGAGGTGGTCATTGTGTATAGGTGCAGGGACGGTGGGGGTGTATTTTGTGATGCAGGATCAAAAAAGTAAGTCGGTAAGAGTTGTGGTAGGGATGATGGGAATGAGTATAGGCTGTTAGACAAAGAAAAATTGGTTACCGGCGATCAGAATCAGGCCAGCAAGGGTTCGGCTTCAAAGTAGCCAATGGTGTGTGCTCCCGGCTCATTTTTTCTTCCCTCCTCCTCTCCCTCCCTAAACCCTCCCTAAACCCTAAACCCTAAACCCTAAACCCCTAACCATAAACCCTAGGTAAATTTATGGTAGGTACACTACAAGATTTCACAGTTTTACCGACGGACATATTCCGTCGGTGTGTGATAGAACTTTCGTCGGTAAAGTATTTACCGACTATATTACCGACGGAATACCTTTTGTCGGTGATTCCACATTCCGTCGCTATATCGGTCAGAAATAAAAAAAACTTTTACCGACGGAACGTGCGCGCCAAAAAAAAAAGTTTCCCGCTTGGAGTATACCGATGGAATATTTTCCGTCGGTGTTATGTAAAAACTGACGGCCTAATTCCGTCGGAAAAAGTGTCGGTGATATTTTATACCGACCGAATATCCGTCTGTAAATTCGTCGGTATTTTTATACCGACGGATTATTTCCGTCGGTGATGGTGGGTGATGGTGGCAGACACTGTCCAATGCCGACGGATTTATTCCGTCGGTAAATCCCTGTGTAATTTTTTTTTTTTTTTTAATTATTTAGAAAAAATAATATAAATTAATAGTAATACAAACCAATTATGCAAATAAAATAATAATTGTTTCAAAAAAACATTAAAAAATTTAAATGTAAATAATGTTTATTAAAAAATTAATATAAAGGTGGAGGAGGAGGAGGAGGATGGGGGTTAGGCGGCCAAAAAGGATTAGGCGCACATGTTCCACCTTGTGTCATGTTCATGACCATTTGACGAAGCTCTTCATAGGCCGCTCTTTGTTGTTCAGACTCTGCTCTGTGTTGTTCGTTCGCCAATCTTTGCTCTTCTTTGAGTTGTGTGTACGCCTCTGATAGGTGGTCGCACCTTTGCTGCAAGGCCACAAACTCCTTAGATTGGGAGCTCGATACAGATTGGGAGCTCCCCGGTTGAAGCAGTACCGGTCGACCGCAAGTTGGCAGCGGTAGTGTTGGAGAGCCCGTAAACCCGATTTTTATCGGGTCCACCTGACGATCCAGCCTCCATCCACAAATCCGGATCGAATTCCGGATGGGTCGAAGGATCGTTCCCGTATCTCTCCCTCAACCGATTATTATAGGTCTCCTGAAAAAAAAATCATCATATTCAATTCAATAAACATAATAATAACTTACAAAATAAAATGGTTGAACAAACATACCACAAAATGTTGAGCACGGTTGTCAACGAACTGTTGCGTCCCCTTTTGGCGGTCATGACTCCGCACATGCGTCTCCACAAACAGCTCCATAGGGCTCGGCTCACATCCAAGAGACGTAGCCTATAATGAAAAAAATGTATTAACAACAAATTAATTGAACGATATATTTCATTTAAATTAATCTTACCATCTGTTTCGCATGTGCAGCAAATGGAACGGAGCCGCTAGTGTGCGTTGTCACCGAGCCATGAATTGGCCGATTCTGGTTGCCAGCACTGGACTGTGAGCGTCGAGTGAACAGCTCAGACGTCACGTGCTGAAGATAGTGCGACCATATATCTTCCGGGATGTATATTGGTTTGAAATCCCTCCAAACCGCAACATCGTTCCAGCCTTGAAACCCCTTATCCCTCTCTGTTTTTTTTGCTTTTTCTGGGTGTCATACCAAAAATCACGCAACCTAATTCACGCACGAAAAAATTACATTTCGAAACATAAATAATTATGTAAAAAAAAAAGTCGTATTGTTTTCGATGTTACCTAATTGCCGCGTGATTTTCCCACACCCTCCTCACAACAGTGTCATGTTCATCATCCCAGCTGAATCGATGTTGTGTATAAAAAAATAATTTTTTAAAATGTTAATAATTTATTTACAATTATAACTAGAATTTATTAGAAATAAGCTGAAAATTATATATTAACACGAACCTCAAATCTACGAAACCATGCATTTATTTGAGGCATCCATTCAGGATGCCTGGATATCTAACTCCATTGAAACAATGGAACCTCCATCGACGCTTTAAACGCCGATGATATTACTCGGGCGGCCTCAATGTTTGTGAACCTGAAAGAAATGAAATTAATTTGTGATTACTTCATAAATTATGTTTTAAAATTGTTTTTTTATATAAAAAAAACTAAAACCTTAACAAACTTACATTGAAAGATCGTCCTTCCACTGTGCCTCGTACTTGCGGGTAAATTGATTCCGTTGCGAAGGCACGCCGCTTCTGCAATGTGAAACATCGCTGGAAGAGGCATCATCGGTTGACGGCGCAAGTGGTGTAGGTGCCTCTTCTTGAAAGGCACCTAAGAAAACATCATCATCGCTGCTAGACGAACTTGATTCGACTGGACGTGAACGACCAGCTCTGGTTTTCATTTTGCGCATCTAAACAATTTTATATAAATAATTATATAATAAAATTCAAAAGTTAAAAAAAAATCGGCAGCACCTCCATATACTGGATACTACCCAAATCCACAAACCTGCAAATATTAACAATAGCCACAACCAATTGAACCAATCTATACTAATTATTCCAACATATTCAACTATTAATCCTAAGATAAATTCAACGTTAACAATTACAATTCACAAATTAATCAATAATTATATTCAAAACAATAAAAAAAATGACAAAAAATAAATTCCATAAATTCAACAAATTATAATTCAACAAATTAATCATTATAATTCAACATTAACAATTATAATTCAACAAATTAATCATTATAATTCAACATTAACAATTATAATTCAACAAATTAATCAATAATTATATTCAAAACAATAAAAAATATGACAAAAAATAAATTCAATAAATTCAACAAATTAATCAATAATTATATTCAAAACAATAAAAAAAATGACAAAAAATAAATTCAAAAAATTCAAAAAATTATAATTCAACAAATTAATCATTATAATTCAACATTAACAATTATAATTCAAAAAATTAATCAATAATTATATTCAAAACAATAACAAATATGACAAAAAATAAATTCAATAAATTCAACAAATTATAATTCAACAAATTAATCAATAATTATATTCAAAACAATAAAAAAAATGACAAAAAATAAATTCAACAAATTATAATTCAACAAATTAATCATTATAATTCAACATTAACAATTATAATTCAACAAATTAATCAATAATTATATTCAAAACAATAAAAAATATTCAAAAAATTCAAAAAAAAAACCTACATCAATAAAAAGAACGAAATATACATACGTTAATAATGTGACAAATTCAAAACTTTATCTACATTACCAAAAACAACACCAAAACAACAAAATAACAAAAATAAAAACAACTAAAAATAAATTAAAAGTAAATAAATTAAATTGGAAAAAAACACATACCTTTTAATTTGAGGAAGATTCACTGATGAAGAGAAGAGAAGAGAAGAGAAGAGAAGTGCAGCGGTGCGGGGAGAAGAGAAGAGAAGCGGCGCGGGGAGAAGAAGAAAAAATGAGGCGAAGCGGCGGGGGCTGGAGCTTATAGGGCAGTTTTACCGACAGACTCACCGACGGATTTAATATCCATCGGTAAAAGGTCAACAATTCCGTCGGTAATAGGTTAAAAATTCGTCGGTAATTTTTGAATTTCGCACCGAATTTTTAAAAGCCCTCCATTTTTTTTGACGTCCGTCGGTGATTCCGTCGGTAATCTGACAAAGTTCAGAGGCGCATTAATTCACACACGTTGGAAATCGCGCGGTCCGTTGGTATTTCTGTCGGTAATATGTGTGACCGACAAATTACCGACGGACCTATTCCGTCGGTATTAGCGTCGACAAATCTGTCGGTGAATCCGTCGGTGATTGTGGCATTTTGTTGTAAATATTTTCGAACTCTCTGTGAGATACCGACGGACTAGAATCCGTCGGTATACCCGTCGCTAATTGTGGCATTTTGTTGTAAATGTTTTCGAACTCTCTGTGAGATGCCGACGGATTTAATTCTCTCGGTATACCCATCGGTGAAGGTGGTATTTTGTTGTAATTCTTGTTGAACTCTCTGTGATATACCGACGGACTAGAATCCGTCGGTGTATGTGTCGATGAATCCGTCGGTAATGTCGTTGGTGTGGTGGCATTTCGCGTAATTAATTTCGAACTCTCTATGAGATACCGACGGATGGTTATCCATCGGTATGGACGTCGGTAAGTTTGCATTATGCAAGAAAGGTTGTCTTTGTATTGCCTGTTTACCTTCCTGCAAAAACTTAACTGATAAACTGTCCATCACATAAAACAATAACCACATTGCTTAAACAGTAAATATTTTGTTTTACAAAATACATCATCCATAATCTAAATTACATGAGACACATGTTTTTACATAGGGCTTCATTTTCATAATTAGTCGGAATTTTCTTCTTCTTCCTAATCAATTGAATTGTCATCATCTTCATCGCAATCTTTAATATGGATATCATCTTCTTCATCGACATTTGCTTGTCCGCTTGAGATGAGAACAACATTCAACTCCTCTCCGTCAATATCAACAAGACTATCATCGAGAACTCGAAAATTTGAATTTTCTTCCAATTCAATCGAAGGAGCAACTCGATATGGTTCAACCAACTCACGAACTTGAAAGACTTCATCTCGCACACCTGTGATTAAGTGGCAAGAAGCGACGGTGACAGTAAAAAAAAGAAGCTTTACCTCCGTTTGCTAGCGTGAATGCCTTGTTGTTTTCCATGCAATATGGACATGCGAGTTTTCCATGCGTGCTCCAACCAGAAAGCATTCCATAAGCTGGAAAATCACTGATAATCCACATCAAAGCCGCCCTCATAAGGAAATTTTGTTTCCTCGATATATCATAAGTCAGAGATCCGGAGGACCACAACTGCGCCAGCTCATCTATCAACGGTCGAAGACAAACATCTATATTCCGCCCCGGGCTGCTTGGACCATGAACTCTGGCCTCATACACATTCTCGGTGGCAAGTTATAAACTGTGAGAATGACCGGCCAACAAGAATAGGGAGCGGCAAATGACCCAAATGGGTTGAACCCGTCTGTACACAACCCAAGTCGAACATTCCTTGATTTAGCAGAAAAGTTAGGATGAACACTGTTAAAGCGTTTCCACGCTTTGCCGTCAGAAGGATGCACCATCACACCATCAACGACATCGTGTGTTTGGTGCCATGTCATGTGCTCAACAGTCCTTGGTGACATAAATAACCTCTGCAGTCTAGGTGTGATCGAGAAATATCTAAGTTTTTTATATGCCACTAGAGTCTTCCCCCTGCCAGTTCTGGGTTTGTAACGGGAATGCCCGCATGTCATGCACTCCCGTCATCTTAGCATTTTCAAGGTAGTATAACATACAGAAGTTAGGGCACATGTCAATTTTCTGGTATCCTAAACCGAGGGGTTTCATCATGGACTTCGCAGCATAGAAGTTCTCTTTGAGCCTGTTCCCTTCAGGTAAAATGCTTCTTGCCCAATCAATAATTTTGTCATACCCGGCCTCACTCAACCCGTGATCTGACTTGATGGTGAACACCTGTGCCACGACCGATAATTTACTGTGGTTTGTGCAGCCATCCCATAATGGTTCGTCAGAATCTTTCAACAAATCAAAAAACCTAGCTGCCTCTGCATTAGGTTCTTCTTCTACGATTGGACATTGATTGACATTATCTTGATTCATTCTCATTGCATCCATAACCATGTTTCTGTAAGGATTAGTGTTGTCATTTGCCGCTTCATGCACGTTGCTAGCACTAGAAGTTGACCCAACCACCGTTTCTCTCATTCTCCTATTACTAACAAATACCTCCCCATGTGCATACCAACACTCGTAATCCTCCACAAACCCTTTGTGTAGAAGATGCATCATTACAACATCTGGATGCAGATACTTTTTATTTTGACACTTCCTACATGGACACCTAATACCGCCTCCAGTAAAATTTATGGGAATAGATGTTGCGAATTAATAAAACCCTGAACCCCGTTACAATAATCCATCCTCCGCAATCCTTGGGGTGAATCTAGATACATCCATGAACGATCATCCATGACTTTTTATCGAACCTCTATAAAAAGGACCCATTAAGCAAGCTCTTAATTATTTCAAAACATAACATGTAATTCGGTAATTCTACAAATTAAGTTTTAACAATTTACAAACAAATACAATCTTACAAAATCTAAAACAAACCATAACAAGTATAAAATTATACAGTCATATACTACAAGTTGTTTGAGAAATAACAATAAAACATGTACATCTACTAAAAAAAAATACATATACTAAAAAAACAATAAAATTGACATTTAAATGTTAAAATTTTAAAAGATAGAATTACTTACAAAAAATGATAAAATCCATCGGTAAATCAGAACACGGATGCTGTGACCACAAAACTTCAAGAAATACAACTTGTTGTGCTGAGATGAGGAAGATTTTTGTTTTGGGGCGAGGGGGGGCTGGTTATTTGAAGATGGGGAGGGTTAGGATTAGGAAGAACAAGGAGAAATGGGGGAGGAGAGTGTCGGCAGAGTGGCCATATATTCACTTTTGCCGACGGAATACAACCGTCGACGAAACCGTCGGTAATTCTGACGGGAGGATCGACACGTCACCGCACGAACCTGCTATTCAAATCCCTTGGTGATTCCGTTGGTATTTTTAACGGTGCAGCGGTCACGTCACCGGTACGGATCTGGCATTTCAAATCCGTCGGTATTCTTGACGGTGAACAGGTCCCATCACGCGTATGGACCCCATGTTTTAATTCCGTCGGTGATTTCGTCGGCAAAATCATCTGCATTACCGACCGAATTACCGACGAAAAGTTTCCGTTGGTGAGTTTGACCGAAAAATACCGACGGAACAAATTCCGTGGGTGAGTCCGTTGGTATTTAGCGAATTTCTGGTAGTGGTACCTGAGATGAAAAACTGGTTTCACAAGAAGATGGCAAAGCCATTTGCTTACTAGTAGTGCACATAGGTAATTCTAGAGGTGATATCCTAACATGGTCGTTTGTGGACAGTGGAGGAGTTATCGGGTTAACATCACCAAGATTAGATGGCTTCAGCTGACTATCATCTGAAGAATCAGAAGCTGACTCATCTGAGGAATCTGATTAAAATGAAAGAAAAATAAAGTTTAGAAATCAATTTGTTAGAAATTAGAAGAATCAATAAGTCTAGGGACTTAATTGAAATTTGGTTTATGTTAATTCATGCAACTATGGACTTAATTGAAGAAAAATCAAAGTTTGAGAATCAATTAGTTTCAAGATTGCAATAATTAAAGGTTCAAAGACTAAAATGAATGGGTATTGAAGTTTTGAGAGGCAAATTATTTTAATTAAAGGTTAAATCAAAAGAATTAAAAGTATGTAAGGGAAATTGGGAATGAAATTAAAGAATATCAAGACCAAGGACCTTATTGAAAATGACACTAAGTACTCAATCAAAGAAATCAAGTGACATAATTTAAAAGATTATTAAATATTGTAACCAAGTAAGGGTTTGTACCAAAATTGAATTTCACTTATTAAAAATAATTTTAGATAATTAGTTCAGAATTAAACGCATTTACCTGGAATTGGCTAATTAACAAACAATTTGAAACATGATAAAGGTTGCCCATTAAATATATGCATTAATAGAAATAAATTTTTTTAAAAATAATCTTAAAACTATGTCAAATACAAGTTGAGTGAACTCTTCACTCAAGGGAAATAAATTGAATAAAATCAATTGGTTTGTAACAATTTAATTTAAATTATTTTCTCTTGTATAGAGAAGGTGTTGCTAATTTATTTTTAAAAAATAAAAATAATTTATAATAGTTTAATTTTTTTAATTTGTGTACATATCAAGAGGAAAGTCAATCACGTGAACATGATTACTGCTAGCTCTTCCAACTACTACTCTGACTTCACTTACGACTTCTGGAGTTTATTTTCTAACTTTTTTCTAACTGCACCATGTCAATAGCTATCAATTCCTGGCACCAAAATTTTCCATGCATAATTGGTCAAGCCTAGACATTCCGACTTTCTGCTTCCGATATTAGCGATGGAAAATTCAGTGTGCATTAATTGTCGAGATTATAATCAAATTATAGATTAGTGATTATATTCAACATCCAAGTCTTGATCAAAATAAAACCAAAAAAGTCCTCACGCGGAAACATCCCATCCCATAGAGAGAGTGGACTTGTTGTGGGGATGACTTGTCTTAAAATTACTATCCACCCTTTCTCTCTCAATTTTGAGCAAATTATAAAAAAAAGGACCTTACGCGGAAAAAGTCCGTACCACAGACACTTTTAAGGTTGATTTAAAAGCAGAAAATTGATGAACTAATAAGAGAACATCAGCGAAGGGAAAGTGAAGATTGCAGGTAAATCTTCTTATCTCTTTTAGTATTATGTTATATTGTGGAATGTAACTCATCAACTGATTTTGTTGGTTCAGCATAGAGATTTAATTTATCATATGTACAAATATTTTTCTGAAAGGGCATGGAGGAGTTGATTGCTGGGAAATAACTTGAAAATTCTTTTAGAGATAAAGTAAGATAATAATATATGAATACTTCAGCTTATTGGTTACAATATTTGTACATATGATAAAACCCTAAAACCCTAAACCCTAAACCCTAAACCTGAAATTCTAAACCCGAAACCCAAAACCCTCAACCCTAAAATCCTAAACCCAAAACCCGAAGCCCGAAACCCTAAACCCTAAACCCTAAACCCGAAACCCCTAACCCTAAAACACTAAACCTAAAACCCTAAACCCTAAACCCTAAAACCCTAAACCCTAAACCCTAAACCCTAACCCCTAAACCTCTTTTAACCCTAACCCCTAAACCCTAAACTTCTTTTAACCCGAAACCCTAATCCTCTTTTTACCCTAAACCCTTAAACCCTGAACCAAACCCCAAACCCTGAACCTGAAACCAAACCCCAAACGCTGAATCCTGAACCCCAAATCCCAATTCCAAAACCCTAAACCCGAAACCCAATTTCATCTCGGGGATATCCTTCTTCTTTTTCCTCCTAGTAACAAGTGTAAATCCAGTGTCGTCACATCCAACAGGTTGTGCAGCAGATAGAGATTCTAGAGGATGTGCTCGAGATGGTGTCATCTCAGGTACATTTGTGGTAGGTACCTGAGATGAAGAACTGGTTTCACAAGAAGATGGCAAAGCCATTTGCTTACTAGTAGTGCACATAGGCAATTCTAGAGGTGATGTCCTAACATGGTCGTTTGTGGACAGTGGAGGAGTTATCGGGTTAACATCACCAAGATCAGATGGCTTCAGCTGACTATCATCTGAAGAATCAGAGGCTGACTCATCTAAGGAATCTGATTAAAATGAAAGAAAAATAAAGTTTAGAAGTCAATTTGTTAGAAATTAGAAGAATCAAGAAATCTAGGAACTTAATTGAAATTTGGTTTATGTTAATTCATGCAACTATGGACTTATAATTGAAGAAAAATCAAAGTTTGAGAATCAATTAGTTTCAAGATTGCAATAATTAAAGGTTCAAAGACTAAAATGAATGGGTGTTGAAGTTTTGAGAGGCAAATTATTTTAATTAAGGGTTAAATCAAAAGAATTAAAAGTATGAAAGGGAAATTGGGGATGAAATTAAAGAATATCAAGACCAAGGACCTTATTGAACATGACACTAAGTACTCAATCAAAGAAATCAAGTGGCATAATTTAAAAGATTATTAAATATTGTAACCAAGTAAGGGTTTGTACCAAAATTGAATTTCACTTATTAAAAATAATTTTAGGTATTAGTTCAGAATTAAACGCATTTACCTGGAATTGGCTAATTAACAAACAATTTGAAACATGATAAAGGTTGCCCATTAAATATATGCATTAATAGAAATAATTTTTTTTTAAAATAATCTTAAAACTAGGTCAAATACAAGTTGAGTGAACTCTTCACTCAAGGGAAATAAATTGAATAAAATCAATTGGTTTGTAACAATTTAATTTAAATTATTTTTTCTTGTATAGAGAAGGTGTTGCTAATTTATTTTTAAAAAATAAAAATAATTTATAATATTTTAATTTTTTTAATTTGTGTACATATCAAGAGGAAAGTCAATCACGTGAACATGATTACTGCTAGCTCTTCCAACTACTACTCTGACTTCACTTACGACTTCTGGAGTTTATTTTCTAACTTTTTTCTTACTGCACCATGTCAATAGCTATCAATTCCTGGCACCAAAATTTTCCATGCATAATTGGTCAAGCCTAGACATTCCGACTTTCTGCTTC
Organism: Populus tremula; assembly: GCA_964019445.1. NCBI lineage: Eukaryota > Viridiplantae > Streptophyta > Magnoliopsida > Malpighiales > Salicaceae > Populus > Populus tremula. The sequence continues at coordinate 21,733 of CAXHTJ010000946.1, forward strand.
CGATATTAGCGATGGAAAATTCAGTGTGCATTAATTGTCGAGATTATAATCAAATTATAGATTAGTGATTATATTCAACATCCAAGTCTTGATCAAAATAAAACCAAAAAAGTCCTCACGCGGAAACATCCCATCCCATAGAGAGAGTGGACTTGTTGTGGGGATGACTTGTCTTAAAATTACAATCCACCCTTTCTCTCTCAATTTTGAGCAAATTAAAAAAAAAAAAGGACCTTACGCGGAAAAAGTCCGTACCACAGACACTTTTAAGGTTGATTTAAAAGCAGAAAATTGATGAACTAATAAGAGAACATCAGCGAAGGGAAAGTGAAGATTGCAGGTAAATCTTCTTATCTCTTTTAGTATTACGTTATATTGTGGAATGTAACTCATCAACTGATTTTGTTGGTTCAGCATAGAGATTTAATTTATCATATGTACAAATATTTTTCTGAAAGGGCATGGAGGAGTTGATTGCTGGGAAATAACTTGAAAATTGTTTTAAAGATAAAGTAAGATAATAATATAAGAATACTTCAGCTTATTGCTGTGCTGTCGATCTTGAACTATCGACATTAATCCTACAACTCCTTTTTTTTTGTTCAGATCTTTGAAAAGTCTTATCTTTGCTAGAATCGGAATGGCTTCTGGGAAATATCAAGAATCCAACTCTTCTCGGTTTTCTAATTGTAAATATCAAGTGTTCTTGAGTTTTAGAGGTGCAGACACCCGCAAGAACTTTACCGATCACCTCTACAAGGCCCTAATTCAAGCAGGGATTCACACATTTAGAGATGATGATGAAATTCGGAGAGGAGATAATATAGATTTCGAGCTCCAGAAGGCAATACAACAATCAAAAATATCGATAATCGTGTTCTCCAAAGACTATGCTTCGTCGAGATGGTGCCTCGATGAACTTGTAATGATCATGGAACGTAAGAGGAATGATGACTGCATAGTTTTGCCAGTATTCTATGATGTGGATCCATCCCAAGTCGGACGTCAAACAGGGAGCTTCGCTGCAGCATTTGTGGAACATGAAAAGAGCTTCAACGAGGAGAAGGAGCGGGTGCGTGGGTGGAGGATTGCTTTGAAAGAAGTTGCAGATTTAGCTGGAATGGTTTTAGGAGATGGGTAAGTTGCATCTCTTGATGAAACTACACATAGCATAAGACTAGAATGCTAGTCGTGAACTCTTAATTTCTTTCAGTGAAGTGTAAAAAAACATATAAGAAAAATAAAATAAAATACTTATGATTTCTTCGTTGTTTTTTTTTTCAATCATTAACTATCAAATCATTGACACACAAACTGCTTTAATTTCTTACCTAAATGTTGTTTATTTCTATTACTTATAGATAGACTACTAATAACCGCACATTGTATTTTACTTTTTGATGTAGGTACGAGGCACAGTTTATCCAATCTATTGTGGAGAAGGTCTCAAAGAAATTGGATCAAAAAATGTTTCATTTGCCCCTTCATTTCATTGGAAGAGATCCTCTAGTAAATTATATCAACTCATGGTTGCAAGATGAGTCCCATGATGCTTCCATTGCTTTACTCTATGGAATTGGCGGGGTTGGGAAGACAGCCATAGCTAAGAGTGTTTTTAACCAGAACTCTTATAAATTTGAAGGAAATAGCTTCCTATCAAATTTTAGATCAAAGGATATCGTTTGTCTACAGAGGCAACTTCTTTCCGACATCCTAAAAAAGATTGTTGATGAGATAAATGATGAAGATGAAGGAATTCTGAAGATTAAGGATGCATTATGCTATAGAAAAACTCTTATTGTTCTAGATGATGTGGACAAAAGGGACCAATTCAATAAAATCATTGCCATGCAAAACTGGCTTTGTAAGGGAAGTAAAATCATTGTAACAACCAGAAATAAGGGTTTGTTTTCAGCTAATGATATTAAAGGGGTCCGGTGCAAAGTTGAACCTCTAGATGATGAAAAATCACTTGAGCTTTTCAGTTGGAATGCTTTTGGACAAGCTCACCCTGTTGATAGTTTTGTAAAAGACTCTTGGAGAATAGTACATCATTGTAATGGACTTCCATTAGCTCTTGGAGTTATTGGCTCTTCATTGTCCGGAAAAGGAAGAGAAATATGGGAAAGCGCATTACAACAAATGGAAGTGATTCCTAATTTTGAAGTTCAAAAGGTTCTTCGAATAAGTTACGACTTTCTTGATGGTGATTATCCGAAGAACTTATTCCTTGATATCGCATGTTTCTTTAATGGAATGGATGTGGATGATGCAGTTAGGATACTGGATGGGCTCGATAAAGGTGCAAGATTTGGGATTGACAATCTCATCGATAGATGTCTTGTTGAAATCGACATTCATCAAAGGTTGTGGATGCATGAACTAGTAAGAGATATGGGAAGGGAAATCGCTCGTCAAGAATCACCCAAATGTCAAAGAATATGGCGCCACAGCGATGCTTTTACAGTTTTGAAAGGAACTACTGTAAGTAGCTCAACTTTTTTATGTCTACTTAAATGGTTTATGGTGCCTTGACATATTCTTTCATTTACTTTCCTTTCTCATGTACTTTTAATATTATTATGCAGGATGCTGAAAAATTGCGTGGCCTAACCATTGATATGCATGCATTAATGGAAGATAATTATGCAGAAGTTGTGTGTACTGATTCAGTGGTTCGCAAAGCGCAGGCTTAACTTCTTTCAACAATGGCTTTCTGATTTTCCGAAGGGAAAATTACAAACTGCCAAACAAGTTTGTTTCCATCCTCAGCACGGATGCTTTTAGAAAGATGCCAGATGTAAAATTTCTCCAACTAAACTACACTAATTTTCGTGGAAGTTTTGAGCACTTCCCTAAGAATTTGATATGGTTATGTTGGCATGGATTGTCTTTGAAATCCATACCAAATCATGTATGCTTGGAGAAGCTGGTGGTTCTTGATCTATCCAGAAGTTGTCTAGTTGATGCTTGGAAAGGCAAACCGGTATGTATCAGGTCTCTCTCTATAGCTATCTCTCTCGTTTTTAATTGATAACAACTAAATTCATGTATTTTCGCAGTTTCTTCCAAAATTAAAAATTCTTGATCTCCGTCACTCTCTTGATCTCATTAGAACCCCAGATTTATGGGGTCTCCCGGCCCTTGAAAAGCTAATACTTGAAGACTGCATCTGTTTGGTTCAAATTCACGAATCTATTGGTGATTTACAAAGATTGTTGATCTTAAATCTAAGAAATTGTACAAGTCTTATGGAGCTTCCAGAAGAAATGAGTAGATTAAATTCACTTCAAGAGCTGGTTTTAGATGGTTGCTCAAATCTTGACAGCCTGAATATGGAGTTAGAGCATCATCAGGGGCGCAACTTGCTTCAAAGTGATGGAATTGTTGCAAGTACATCATTCATTTCATCTCTTCCATTCAAGCTATTCTTTCCCTCTAGGTTTTCAACGAGAAAAATGTTGAGATTTACCTCGTTTTCACTACCACGCTTCTTGGAGAGTCTAGATTTAAGTGGAACTCCAATTCGTTTTCTTCCAAAAAGCATCAAGGATCTTGGTCTACTCAGACACCTATATTTAAGAAATTGCAAAATGCTTCAAGCACTCCCAGAGCTTTCATCTCATTTGGATTCGTTAGATGTGTCCTTTTGCAATTCGTTAGATGTGTCCTATTACTTAGTCAAGCTCCAAGATCGGATGGATCAACAGTTAATCCAAAAGTTTGACTCACACATGTTCAAAATAATGGAAACGGTTAGTGCTCAAATACAGCCATCGAGTTTTGAGGTCCTCCCTCACCCATTTTATTGTTTTGGAAATCTACATTTGAATAGTTTTCTTTTGCTCATTTCATAGACATTGTTTTGGTGGTACAGGTAACATTCATGGATGGCATATTCAACGTTGTCGTATCTTTATTTGATGAAGATAAGTCGAGGTGGTTTTATGAGGAGGAAGAAGAGGATAAATGGGTAATTCAGAATGAGTTTGTAGATAACTTTTCATTCAAAATATCCTCATCACTTCCTGCGCACCGGATATGTGGCTTTAATCTGTTCACAAGGTTTTGTATGATGTCAGCATACCGTGGCTATAGTTATGTTTATATTGAAATCAGAAACAATACCAGTGGTCGATCCTTGCTTTGTCAAGCCTCTGTCTTCTCTATGTTTAAAAAATCCTTGCGTGATGTTCGTGAAATCCAATCGCTAATGCACAGGAAATTAGGGGGCAATGATCCTTCATTTGATAATGGTGATGACGTGAGTATTTCAGTGCGTCCACATGATCCAGCTATCCAAATAACAACCGTTGGTGTACAATGGTTGCATGAAGAGGAAGGAAAGAATGAAGTTATCAATGCCCACAACAGTAGCGATGATGATGGTGATGCAGCACACGTAGCCAAAGTAGAAATAGCTTCTCATATAGTTAGAAATTATAATTGTGCTTTCCGTGGTAAATGCAGGGCTCGCAATTTCACTTTATGGACTTTTGCAAAGAAAGGTCTATAACTTGTATTATTTTAGGCTTCATTAAGTAGACATTTGCTTTTTCAGATTTCAAACGTAAAATCAAAAAAAGCCGGAAAGCTTTTGGAATAGTTTTTCCTTTTTTCTTTTTCCGTGAAAAGCTTATCATGAAATAGTTTTGTATCTCTAGTAATCTTACTCCTTTCTTTGTCTAGTATTTATAAAAATTGGAAATTTAAAAATTAATTTTGATTGAAAATTATCAAATTAAAAGATAGAATTAAAATTCAATAACAAAAGTGGAAATCGTAAAATGTTTTATAGTAGCCAACAACTTTTACTGCCTATTAGACTCTTTCTTTTCGTAAAAAAACAGTTACTTTGAGATCTTGGTTTGAAAGTCTCGTTATCCTGAATCAAAAGACTCAATCTGTTCATGATTTCGATTAATGATCGATGCAATTGAATCAGTTTTCATATACCAGCACTGCACTGTCACCCATGACCTCAACCATTATGACCCTTTTTTTATCAACATTTTGAGGATCTTGGAATGTGTTTTCATTTTCCTGGTTTCACTAAAAAATTTAACAGTTTTACAATTCCGTCGGTGTAAGACACATATTCCGTCGGTGTAAGACACATATTCCGTCGGTAATTAATTTACCAACTAAATCACTGACGGAAATGATCTGTTGGTGAATCTTTCATCGGTAATTTTTTATCTGTCGGTAAATCCACTGGTAATAAAAATATATTATTATCGATGATTTATTGGCGGAATAGACATGTTGGTAAATCCATAAGTAATTATTTAAAAACATTTTTTAAAAAAATTCATTTTATAAAATTATAAAATAATTAAATTAACATAAATCAACACTCTATAATATATACTCAAAATGCTTGGATAAAAGAATAAGAAAATCAACTCAAAAAACTTTGCAACAAATAAATAAAATGAAAAAATAAATTCAACTAAAAACATTCATATAAAAAAAAATGAAGTTGCAATTGCTAAAAATTTAAAAATCCTATAAATAAATCAACTAAAAATTGATCTCATATGGAAAAGAAAATCTCACAACAACATTTATACAATTATTAAGAACAAAAACAATTAAAAATAAAATAAAAAACAAATATAGTGAAAAAAATCATGAAAAAAAAGAAAGAAAAATCTTACCTTAATGTAGTTGCAAGTGAAGCTAAGAAGAGAAACAAAATGTCATAAATCATATTAATTAAAAAAAAAAAAAGAGGATAAAAGAAGAAAGAAGAAGAAGACATACCCGAGCATGAAGGAGAAGAGAAGGAGATGAAGATAAAAGAGAAGGAGACGAAGATATAAATTGTTGTTTTTTACATATAGTAAAGAAGAAGAAGAATAAGAAGAAGAGAATAAGAAATGAGTCTATCTTGTGAAATAAGGAGATTTAGGCTTTTTATTGATGCGCGTTAGTACGGAATTCCGTCTGTAATATTTAATTTAAATTTTCAAATTCATAAAAAGTTTTTAGAAACCGCCAACAATCACCGATAATTTTTTAATCCATCGATGATTCCGTTGCTAATATTTAAATGAAAATTTTAAATTAACTGATTTTTTTTTAGAAAATCATCAAATAACACCGACGACTTTTTCAATCCGTCGGTGATTTTGCCCATAAAAAACAACAATTAACAGTGCAATTGGAAAGTGAACAGTTTGGAACTCTCTGGAAAATACTGACGGAAAATTCCGTCAGTGATTCCCTTTGTAATTGACATGATGAACAATGTTCATAGTTTACCAATGGATTTTACCGACATAATTTTTTTCGTCGGTAATTCCATTGGTAAAAATTGACATGTCATCAAATTGTTTTTTGCTTTGTTTGAATTTTTTTCCCACTGTAATTCCCTGGGTATTTTTGTTTGTATTTATCGATTTTCTGGTAGTGTTTTTGACAACAACAGTTGTTCTAGGAGATACGAAACCCACAAAGTTCTAACCACTTGGACTTTTTAATGGTTGGCTATTAGAGCTATATCATGGCATGCTCTGTTGGCAGTGATTGAGGTATGAAAAGCTCGAACTATGTTGCATATACAATGTCGCGGGGCGCGAGCGACGCGACATCATCTGGGGACGGCGGAGGCTACTGTCGTGCCTCTTGTGCAAGGTGTTGTGTTTGGAAAGGGTTTTAATCATAAAATTATGATTAAGGTTCAGGAGTCACCACCTAATATTATGGTCACTAGGAACCTATGATCTGCGAGAGTCTAAGTAAGGGACTAGTTATGTAAAGGGAAGACATATCACCCCAGTGCATCCTACCTAAGATAAGCTGCATTGTTGTTTGATTGTTTTTTTTTTAGTCAGGTTTCTATTGGTCTTTTCTAAGGCTCAAGGCAGATTTATCTTCATGAGAGAGTCTCTACCTTATCGGGTTAAATCCTAACCATTCTAAAGTCTGAATTTTAGCATCGCATTTCTACACCTTGTATCTTTAATACCTGAGGGTGTACTTTATCATGTAATTTTACACCTCACAAATATTAAAGTCTACATCTAGATCCTAAAAAAAAAGATTGGACACATATTTTTGACATGTTGGTCAAATCCTAGAATTGGGTTTATTTGTAAAATTAAAATGCGTGCTAAAACAATAAAAATGCGAGCTAAAATTAAAGACTAACAAAAAGGCAAACAATCAAACAAGCAAAGCTTAGTCCGACCAGACAAGGTGATCCCTAGTTGAGTCGCCATCCTGTCGTACGGGGGTCGTGACGTCATCTGGCGACGACAAAGGCTCTCTTGTCGTGGCTCCTGTGTGAGATGTGGTGTGTTGGAAAGTTTTTTGGATTTAATCATAAAATTATGATTAATGTTTAAGAGTCGCTACCTAGTATTATGGTCATTAGGAACCTATAATCTGCAAGAGTCTAAGTAAGGGACTGGTTGTGCAAAGGAAAGACATATCACCCCATTGCACCCTACCTAAGGTAAGCTGCATTGTTGTTTGATTGGTTTTTTTTTAGTCGGGTTTCTGTTAGTCTTTTCTAAGGTTCAAGGCAGATTTATCTTCATGAGAGAGTCTCTACCTTATCGGGTTAAATCCTAACAATTCCAAAGTCTGAATTTTAGCATCACATTTCTACACCTTGCGTTGTAACCCATTTTTGGGTCCTCACATAAAAAATAAATAAATAAAAAATATATATATATATATAATATATATTATAAAAAATATAATAGTGAAAAAATGCCAGAGTGCCTTAAAAATATTCAAAAATTGATTAAGCATGTTCAAAAATATAAAAATTAATTTTTGACAGTATTTCATTGACTGATGAAAGCCCTGATGATAAAGAAAAATCAATTTGAGGAAGAAAAATCCAAAATCAGAAGTTTATGGACTCAATTAAATTTTATTAAAGGTTTGATTGAATTTTATGGAGAGTTTAATTGCAAGAAAAATTGATTTTGGAGTTAATTTGGGCTTTAATTAGAAGAAATTAATTTTCTGGGTCAAATTATAATTTTTGAAAGTTAATTTGGTCAAATTAGGGGCTTAATTGCATAAAGATTGAAGTTTAATGGCCAATTAAGGACTTAATTAAAGAAATCCGAAACCAGGGACTAAACTGCAAAACGCGCGCAAATTGAAGGCCTTCTTTGAAATTTGACGCGTTTTGGCGCCTTTTTCTTTTAAATGAAACGGCGTGTTTTGACCAAAACGGCGCCGTTTCTTGCGCAGGGAAAAAGACGATGGTGTCGTTTCAAAACGGTGCCGTTTTGAAACGGCACCATCGTCTTCTTCCCTGCGCAAGCAGAGAACAAGGGAGAAGAAGATTTTTTCTTCTCCACTTTTCGCCGAACTTCGTTCCCGGATTTAGCGCAATAAGACGCCCGCATTTCACCCACTTGCCTCCTACTTTTTATCCTTTTGATTCGATAGTAGAGGGGCGGCCACTGTCCGCCCCACCACGACACGACCCCCCCTGTTTTTGCCTATAAAAACAGGGGAGGGGGACCGAAAAGAAGTGGAGAAGAAGAGAGGGAGAGAAGGAGAAGGATTGAACGACAGAAAAAGGAGAGAGGCGAGAGAAATAGAAAGAAAAAGAAAAAAAGAAGAAGAAGGAGAATCGACAGAGAAGAGAACAAAAGAAAAAAACAGAGGAGAGAGAGAGAATGAAAACCGCCGGCCACCGTGCCTCCGCCGTCAGCAGCACCGCCTCGACGCCACCGCAAGTACGCCATCCCGCTGCCCCGCCTCTGCCTCCCTTTGCTTATGGTTGTTGTGCCTTCATGCAGAACGTGAATTAATTCACGTTCTGCAAATAACGAAGGGCTGGTTACTCTGCTTATGCACAGTAACCAGCCCGTTTGGGCCTGGGCTGGGCCGTCGGCCCTGCCCATGTAAATGGGCCTGGTCGGCCCAACCCATGCATTTGGGCCGGGTCCGACCCATAATTAATTATTTATTATTATTATTATTATTATTATTATTTATTTATTTTTGTTATAATTTTTATATATATGTTTTTTTAAGCACATTTTCTTCTATCAATGTTTGTTTAATATCGGTCTGTATTTTACCTCGTAAAAATATAAATCCGATATTAAAATACCCGGTTTTCGACAAAAACTTCCAAAAATACAAAAATAATTAAAAAAAAATGTTTTTGTGCATACGGCCAAGTGTCTCAAAGCTAAAAAAATCATTTTGTATTTTTTTCATACAAAAAAAAAGACAATGTTGTAGCATGCATTTTGGCTTTAATAACCAGTTTATTAAAGTCAAGAGAATATTGGCCAAATTTTCAAAAAAACACAACAAAATTTTATTTTGTTTATCTTTTAATATCCGGGGTATGACATTATACGTAATACATATTCCGTATATTTAATTATTATTATTATTATTATTTTAATAGAACTTGGGATATGACATTACATGTAATGCGTATTCCGAACAATAATATTAAAAACCACAAACACGACCTTAGATTTTATCAGACATTAAAACATTGCAGCCTACCTTAGGTAGGGCATAGTTAGGGTGCTAATACCTTCCCTTTACGCAACCAGTCTCCGTACCTCATCTCTGAGACCAGTTAGGGTTCCTAGTAACCAGAATACTAGGTGGCGACTCCCTTTCCATTTTTTTTACTATAGAGACAAGAATTCCTTGTCTCACCACATTTTCCAGGAATAAACCATATTCCATATTAATAATAATTTTTTTTTAAGGTGGATGATCGTCGCGCCGCCGCACACGTGCGACAGAATGGCGACTCCACTAGGGACTTTGTGGACTAAACATTGTTTTTGTCTGAAAAATGTGTTGTCTTATTTGTGTGTTTTCTGTAAATATGGGTTCTTTTATTTATTTATTTATTTTACAAGCTTTAATTTCTGTACATATCTGTTCATGACATTAATGCTTTCATTTTTTTAAAATGCATGCACAAGCTTCTAAGTTGAGGAATTAGCGATTTGCCCTATGACTATTGGTGGGGTTCAGATGCGTGAAACACCCAACTCATATCTGAGTGCCTGCTTGGTAATAGTGGGCATATGTGCCTTAACTGTTCTTTGCAACGCCCCCATACTGCCTTTACGAAGGTCGTCGCTAGGCAGATATGAGACCCTTTTTGAGACTAGGTAGAAAACCTACCTTTTGTCTCACATAATGATTAGAACTTGACCTTAGGATATATATTACTTTACTGTCATTTGCATTTAATCATGTAAAAATCATCACTGCAGGTTGAACTGAAATCATGACTAAGTATCAATCTTTTCACAAGTTTGGGCAAGAATCTGAGTTGACTCAAGTAGTTGAAGGAAAATGTCCAAGAATCCATATCAGTAAATTGCTCGAGATTACCAAAATAAATCACACAATCAATGACTTGGAGAAAATATGGTCCATAATGGGATATGTTGACGATACTCTTTTTGAAAAGCGATATAGAAGAATTGCTCAACTAATGAGGTTACCCCTACAAACAACAGCAATCAAAGCCCTAGTAACCTTTTGGGATCCTAGTTATCGATGTTTTACTTTTGGGAGCATAGACATGACACCTACCTTGGAGGAATATGAGAGGATCCTGGATTTTCCAAATAACAACCATAGAATTTACCTCAGATGAAATTTTGAAGGCACAGTCGCGGAGGTGATAAAGTTATTAGGTCTGGGAAAGATAAGTCAATGCAGAATAGCTAATGGGGGTTTTAAATGGAAGGTCATTGAAGCCAGGATGAAGAAGAACTATAAGGAAGGCAGATTAGGAGATGAACGATACTAATTGGTGGCTTTCGCCATTTTTGGCCTTGTATTGTTTCCATCTGAAATTGGGGTCATCAATTTGGAAGCCGCAAGCATTTTTTTAGAATACGAGCATGACCGGATCAATCCTTCTTTAGCAATTTTGGCCGAAACCATGTTATCACTCAACCATTGCAGAATGAATGGCAAAGGAGTAATGAGATGTTGCGTCCCTATGTTATACTTATGGATTATCAGTCATATTGAGACATCAAGGGACATCTTCAACAACTTCTGGTGGTTTGACCTTCGACCACTGAAAGTTACAATAGAGGAGACTTGGAGACATTGGGATGAGAAAGCATGGATAAAGAAGTATTCTATACTACCACAAAGCAACTTCAAATGGAAATCACCATGGATGAATAACACAATCTGCACAATGAGTTGTGGGAGTAAGGTATGGGTTCCCCTGATTGGTGTAACTGGATACATCAGTTATGCCCTAACACTAGTAACAAGACAGTTAGGTGGAATGCAGTATATACCAAGAACTCTGGGTTTAGCAGATTTAACTCATTCGACAAGACTGGGAAAGGCCTTTTTTGGTGAAAAGGGAAGAAGGCAGCATGTTTGACTCATCTGTCAGTCAGAATTATGCAATCTGGAGAAATGGAAAGCTTTCTGGGGTAATAGAGTCTTCAGCACTTGAGCATCCTGAGTCAACAATGGAGCATCCAAAAAGAAAAAGGACTAATCATGAGGAAGAACTAAGAAGACAGTTGGAGAGATGTAGCACAGACCTCGACAAAAGCAAAAGGCAACGGCAAGTCCTAGAAAAACAATTAGAAGAAGAAAATACAATGAGGAATTGCTTAAACCAACAATTAGAAGAGAAAGAGAAGCAATTAATATCTTGCAAACAATGGCAGAAAAGGGCAAAGATAGCTGAAGCAATAGCCAAAGGGATCCAAGAGGAGTTGAAAGATCTCATAACTGAAAATGATAAACTGGTTCACAAAAATGGGCTCATAGAAAAAGAGTTGGCCAAGATAAAGAAATCAGCAAAAGGCAAGATAAATGCAGATAAAGAGACATTGGATTCCTTGAAGAGAGAAAGGAGCAGTTTCATAAGAAAGATGGAAATTGAGAAAGAAAAGAATCGGCAAGCCCACCTCGACATAGAAGAAGAAAGAAGAGCGCGTGCCCAATACATGGTACAGTTGGAGGAGGAGAGAAGTATGAGAAAGGACATTTAATGATTCTACAATCTGAGCTGGAGATACAAGAAGAGGGGTTGAGAAGTCATTACGGTGAGATAGAAGAAGAGTTACATGAGTTGAAGCAAGAGCGCCAGGATTGTCAAGACTATATTGACAGCTTTACAGTTCAAATGAACTCCAAAATCGCCGAGCTAGACATCGAAAGAGAAGAATTACAAAGAGCCAAGACTACATCAACATTGTCAGACACAATGGTCCGAACATTGAAAAGGAGCAATGAAGCCTTGGGAGCCAACAATGAAGTGATAATCACAGATAACACCTTGTTGCATGACAAAATAAGACATATGACGAAACAGGTTGAGCAAGTGGCCCGCTATGCTGAGAGGATGCAACAACAAGCCACCCAAGTTGGAAATAGTGCTACAAAGTATCAAGAATACATGGGGGCTCTCACTTCCTTTGTTGAAGACTTAACTAATAAGGGGAATGCCTTTTAGAGTAGCAATGTATTAAGGCTGTTGTTATTTTGTAAACTTTCGGTACAGCTCCTATTCGTTATTGTATTAGGGCTGTTGTTATTTTGTAACCTTTTTTGTACAAGCTTCGATTAGTTATAAAAAGGTCATAACCTATCTTTCTTTCTATTTGAGTTTTGGTAGTCGAAACTGATGAAGAACTTGGCAAATACTCTTTATAGCAATCAGTTCAGCTCAAAAATCTTGTTTAAGGGATTACGAAAGTCATGAATCAGTTCATTAAAATATACATATGCATCTTATTTGCATCATACATCTGTTTATAATATGTTATTTGCATACTCCAGTGAAACATAGGTCCCCCACCTAAGGTCCATTACACCAGATTCAAAACAAGAATGGAACACGAAGAAAGATCTCTCCTAGAATCCCGCTACCAGAGCAAACAAGAATCAGTGAAAAATGAAGTGTCACAGATGACTAATCTGCTTGAACAACTGTTAAAAGAAAAAAGTGGGGAGGGAACATTCGCCCAACCAGCTACAGGTTCACCCGCATCTCACATTCCCACATTAACGCCGATTCTAGGGGCAGATTTAGTAGCAGAACAACATTTTGCCCCCGCCATCCCTATCCAATCAGCTCACGCGCCACCGACCATGGATTTAACGGCGGATGGGCCTTCTGAAAGTAGGTCAAGCGGTTTCATAAGCCAAGATAAGATATCTGCATTAGAGGAACGGTTGAGAGCTGTAGAAGGAAATGATTGGTTCGACCCAACGCGAGCAGCTGAGGTGTGTTTGGTACCAAAAGATTTCAAGGTCCCAGAATTCACCAAATATACAGGCTTGGAGTGCCCAAACACGCACCTTCGATCTTACTGCAACAAGATGGCCAAAGTAATCCATGACGATAAAATGCTGACCTATTTTTTTCAAGATAGTCTATCAGGCTCTGCTTTAAGCTGGTATATGCGGTTGGAAACTGTTAAAATCAAGAAATGGAAAGATTTGGTCGAGGCTTTCCTCAAACAATACAAATTTAACCTGGAAATAGCCCCGGACCGAACAAGCTTGATGTCCATGGAAAAGAGAAGCCAAGAGTCAGTCAGGGTGTATGCACAGAGATGGCGAGACGAGGCGACACATGTCTCACCTCCTTTAATCAAAACAGAGATGGTGACTTTATTCGCCAATACTTTTAAAGCACCTTACTATGAGCATTTAATGGGTAGCTCATCTCAGCATTTTTATGACGTGGTACGCGTAGCAGAGAGAATAGAGCAAGGCATTAAAGCCGGGCACATACCGGAGCCTCTAGAGAAAAAGGGTTATTCTGGAAGAAGAAGAGAAGGAGATGTTAACAACTTAAAGGGAGGATATAAAGGCAAGAGAGTAAATTACCCAAACCCACAAACACCTACCCCTCAATTCACCAACATAAACTTTACCAAACCCTTGCCCCTAAATTCGACCAACAGAATAAATCACCCAGTTAACAGCCAAAACAACTATCAAAGGCCATATACACAATATACTTCTAAGCAATTACCTCCACTACCAATGCCTTTAAAAGATTTATACACTAAATTGCTAAGCATTGGGCAAATAACTCCAATCCTTCTACCGCCTATCCAACCACCCTTTCCAATATGGTACAAGCCAAAACTAGCTTGCGAATACCATGTCGGCAATCCTGGGCACGCAATTGAAACTTGCTACACTTTTAAAAGGAAGTTGTTAGAACTCATCAAAATGGGGTGGGTATCTTTTGAAGACGCGCCTAACGTTAATTCAAATCCATTGCCTAAACATACTGCTAATAATTTTGGAGTGGGCATGATAGAGATTGGCAATCAAAACCAAATGTTGAAGGTGTCCATGAAAAGGTTGTACAACATGTTGTTACAATCAGGATTCCTAAAAATAAACACTACATGTCAACTGGGAAGTGATAACTATTGTGCGTTCCATGGGATGGAAGGACATCTTATCGAAGATTGTATCAAGTTTCACTAGAAGGTTGCAAAGATGCTACTCATGGGAGAATTGAGACTTGAAACCATAGGGTCAACCAGGAGGTGAGTATGATGGAAGGCCAAGATAAATTGTCAAAGGTATGTAGAGTTCAAACTATGGCTAATGGGTTACCAAAGTTGATCTTGACTAAACCTTCATTTACAAAAAGAGATCATAGTGCAATGCCATATAACTATGGTTATACCTCGAATATTCAAGCCCCCTCCCTTTATTTCATTCTGAGATTAGTAGGCTAACGCGGAGTGGCCGCTGTTTTACACCTGAGGAGTTGAAGAGGGCCAAAGGCAAGGAAGTGGTGGATCTTGACAAAGAAATAGAGGTGAATAAGCCAGTAACGGAAGAGGAGTCAAATGAATTTTTAAAGTTGATAAAGCATAGTGAGTATTGCATAGTGGATCAACTTAAAAAGACTCCAGCGAGGATATCTCTCATGTCCTTGATACTAAGCTCAAAGCCACATCGAAATGCCTTACAAAAGGTATTGAATGAGGCATATGTACCCCAGGACATTGAGCAAAAAATCATGGAACATTTGGTAGGGAGGATCCACGCTTCTAATTACCTATACTTCACGGCTGATGAACTAGATGCTGAAGGAACTGGGCATAACAAACCATTGTATATCACTGTGAAATGTAAAGATTGTCTTATTGGAAAGGTACTCGTCGATAACGGCTAAGCTCTTAATGTATTGCCAAAATATATGCTGAAAGAAATGCCAATCGACGAATCTCATATGAAGCTTAGTACTATGATGGCAATAGCATATGATGGCTCGCCTAGACAAATCCTTGGGACTTTAGAGGTAGAGTTGTATGTGGGACCACAAATATTCTTAGTAGCACTCCAAGTTATGGATATCCACCCTTCCTATAGTATGTTGCTGGGAAGGCCTTGGATTCATGCAGCTGGGGCAGTGCCTTCATCATTACACCAGTGTTTGAAATATATCATGAATGGGATGTTGGTAGTTGAGTGACACAAAAATAGTAGTTGAGAGGGAAGACGAAGCATTACCACAACTGACTGTTCATATTCTAGAAGAACTCCCTACCAAGACTTTTGTGCGAAGGCTGACCAAAGGTGAAAAGTTTCAAAACTGGGTGACCCAAGAAGCTCCGATAGTATTTAAAATGTAAACCCCTTGTGTTTGCCTTCACATGCTTTTGTCGTTGTTATATTTGCTTTTGTCATTCTAGTTGATAATCAAGGCTCATGATGTCAACTAGATTTTGTCTTTATCATTGAGCCCATTTTTATCATAATCAAGGAGATAATGCTTTTTCTACATTCATTTGTCCTTTTCTCTTCTCGCTTTTACATCAAACATTTTCCGCTTTCAGGAATCCTGAAAGCGGATTGACACGATCAAAAGATTGATGTCTTCTCCCAAGTGCAGGAGTGTCGAAGTAATAAATAACCCGGCAAGACCGGGGTCGAACCACAAAGAGGTTAATTGTATAAATTATAAATAACAATACAACAACAACAACAATAATATTAATAGTAATAATAATAATAATAATAATAATCAGTACGTGGCGTTGTTACACCTGAGAATGATCTAAAAGATCGGGTCACAGATTTCCAGCCTATATACTGAGTTTATGAAAAGATCAAAGAGATATATTATATAATATAAACAGAATGTAAATAATAATAATAATAATAATAGTAGTAGTAGTAGTAGTAGTAGTAGTAGTAGTAGTAGTAGTACTAATAATAATAATAATAATAAAAGAAGAAGATGAAGAAATTAATGAGAACTTTGAGATGAAAGATTAATGTAAGGATTAAACAATGATAAAAAAATAAATGTCAAGGTTAGAGGATCCACCAATGGTATTTCAAACAAGTATAGTATAAACTCTTATTACTCAATTTGGAAACCACACACGAGGGAGGTTCCAATCAGATGATTTGTCATTAATAGCTCATTATAAATTATTAACATGATCATATTAATTATCTCATTTACATAACACCAAACTTTTAAATATTATCAGGAATTCATGATGTTAATTGATGTTAACAACAAATCAAGTTCCTTTCATAGCCCAGGTGTAGGTAATACCATACGGTTGGGCTATGAGAGTGCCAAGCATTTGTTGTACCAAGTATTATACAACACAAATCTAGATTAACCATTTAACAAGCAAGGTATTAAGAATTAGTAAGATAAAAAGATAAGACATGTTAATATTAAACATTAAGGTCCATGTTGAGTTTATACCATACTTGTTCTTACACCATTAGTGTAACCTTTTCACCTTGACATAATAAACTTAGCTAAACATAATGAAGAAGATAAACATAAATAATAAACAAGAACAATAAATAAGATACAAGTTAACTAAGGAAAGGAAAGGAAATGAAAAGCATAAACAAGATATTAATGAAAGCAAAACTTAAGAATTACAAAAAATATAAAGAGAGAAATAAAGAGCATGAACTTGATCTGAACAACCAAGCCCCTAAATACATGGCAAATGCCTCCTTTTATAGGCCAAAATTCGGAATTATTGATTTGATGACTAATTGTTGAGTGGGTGGCCAACTTTTGACTTGGTGAAAATCCTTATCTTCTTGTCTGAATAAAACAAAATGCTAGCATCAGAACTGGGTCCATATGTCCAAATGAAAGTTGTAGGAAATTCTCTTATCTTTCCAGGAAAAAAAATGAGGTCATTTGGACTTCTAGAACTCAGATATGGGCAAACACTGAACAGTGTTCTGGGCTGCAGGACAGATTCGGACTTCTCCGTTGTTGCTATAATTTGGACTTGAAAACGGCCTTCTTAGATCTTGATGTCCAAATGAAAGTTGTAGGCCTATGTCTTATCAAATCTCTGTAAAATTTCAGATCATTTGGATATCTAGAACTCGAGATATGACCCAATTACCGAACAGTGTTCCAGTTTGGACTGCACCAACATCTCTTTTCTAAGTTTCACCCTTCTTTATCTTCAAAATTTCAGTAGTTGAATTCATCAATCAATCCTTTGATTTATGTGATATGCCTGCATTTAAGATGAACATTTACCATATATTAGGGCATTTTATAGTATTAGACTTGTTATTATAAAACATGCTTTAGTTAAGGAGTTATTGATACTTTAAGTGCAAAATGATGATATAAAACCTTGATAAATATGCACTTTTAAGTACTAATCACACCCCAACCAGCTTATTACTAGTCCCTAGTAATCAAAGCGTTAAAATAGAAAAACAATTTGCAAGTTCCACAAAGCAAGGCATTCATCATTCAACTTACTTTAATCTATCCAGATAAACAAACTCTCATTAAATTCATATATCTGCTCAATACCTCTTAAACAAGATATTACTAAACCTTTATTTTGTGCTCAAAATATCAACATATAGTTATGGGGCTTTACTCGGAAGAAAAACAAATTTTTGCTCTAATGTTTAAGGTTAGCTTCCTTGGGTTGGGATTATTATTATTTTTTTCTTTTTTTTTTATTTATTTATTTATATACACATACAACTTGAAACACAATGCATCTTTAACCCATGTAACGAGTTTTAGGCTAATGACTCCCAGACCAGTTGGTCTTAGGGCATTAGGTGTTGAGACACCCCTACGAGCTTAGCAACTCGGGTTGCAGATACTGATACGTAGATAGTGCAATGTTTGATTCCCTTAAGCTTTTCTCCTCAACCCATGTAACAAGCGTTGGGCCAATAGCTCCCAAGTCAGTTGACTTTAGGGTATTAAGTGTTAAAACACCCCTTCGGGCTTAATTGCTTAGGTTAGGGAGGCTACGAAACCAAACTTATCTACCTTTTTATTATCTTTTTTTTTTTTGTTTTTTTTTTTGTTTTTTTTTTTTTTTTTGTCAAATTATGTACTATCCCTTTCCCTTAGTTGTTACCTTTAACAAAAGAACATAAATAATGTAATAATCCAATGTGCAACCCACAATCATATGTTAAAGTGTGTGTGTGAAAATGAAGATTTAAAATACTTGTTAAATGAGCATATGAGCAGAATCAAGTGCTACCAATACGAGAGTTTGTAAACCTGAAAATTTCAAGAAGTATTATGATAGACCTTGTTAAGAATGTTTACTAAGATGCGTCTCAAGAGTCACTTTAACAAAAGAACTCCTTTTACTCTGCCATCCTAGTAACAACAGTTTTGCAAATAGTTTATGAAATATGAAACACAATTTTTTTTTAATAAAAATCAACTACTACCCTTTCCCCCCAACCAAAATGAGACATTGTCCTCAATGTCTTAAGGTAGAAAGATAGAGTATAAAAGACATCACCTGAAATAACGAACACTGACAAACCTGAAACACACTTAAACAAATATAAAAAACAACAAAACACAATAATAAAACCAAAAGACGTAAATATTTGTTTATTTATTTTGAAAAAGCATGTGTATGTACATGTAGTTGTGATTGTGGCTCACATCTTTCCTTGGTTTTACGTCCAAAAACGGCTTAAACGCCCTCTATGGGTCGGGGATAGGCTTCCCATCCATTTTTCTTAAATACTGGCAAACAGGGTCTTTTTTAGTCAGATTCCCAAGACTAAGTCGAGCATGTTCTTTATGGAATTGTGGCCATAAATCATAAATTACATGATGCACATCTCCACTAGGGTGCGTCTCAAGAGTCAATAGAAGATTATCTAAAGACCCTTTACTCAGGTCATCCTTAATGAATTGTATTTTATCTTCACGGTTTACAGATACCATTCCTAAAGAACGACATGTCGCATTACAAGTCCATCTGGCACATCTGTGTCAGACTTTCAGTCATTTTGCACGACGTTTCTTTGCAAAAGTGCTTTTACCTGTTCCAAGCATGTGTGAAATGAAAGAATTGGAGGACTCACCTGATAACCGGACCTTTGCTTCAATCAGCCAACGAATATCTTCAGGAATTCCATGGTTCATTAACAACCTCAATCTTGCACATCTAGCATGGTAAATTTTTGCAATCGCATTTTGAGGGAGAGCGGGAAAATACTTTTTCAATTTTTCAAGAGTGGTGTCCATTTTCAAATGAGAATTGGATGAGAGATTCAAAGAAAGAAGAAAGAGCAGAGAATTGCACAAATATATACACAAATATCAGTTATCATGGGAAACTAAAAGAACCGACTTAAGAGTCACGGAGTACCGTTATCCGCCATTTGACCGGGGTGAGAGACTAGCAAAACAAAAGTCACACAAAAAAAGAACACAAAAAAAAAAGTGAGAAAAACAAAATAATCAACCTTTATCTACAAGATCATTCAAATCAATGGATTCATTTTCATTAGAAAACTCATCAAAGTAAGATTTCAAACGATGTCCATTTACCTTCAAAACATTGTCATTCTTTGAATTCTCAATATCAAGGGCCCCATAAGGATACACATGTTTCAAAATAAATGGACCACTCCATCTTGACCTTATTTTTTCAGGAAATAAATGGAGTCGAGAATTATAAAGCAAAACTTTTTGACCAGTATCTATTTTTTGACAATTTTCACAAGTTTTGCAGAATGCATACGTGTCCTTGAACATGGTGGGCCAATAAAATCCTTTTTGTAAGATTTTTGCAGTCGTCTTTCTTGATGAGAATTGACTCCCACATGCTTCAGAATGACAAAGTTTAATGACACTACTTACCTCATTGTCAGGAATGCATCTTTGAAATTTTTTATCAGGACAATATTTGAATAAGTTAGGGTCATCCCAATAAAAGTTCTTCACTTCGTTCAAAAACTTTCATTTGTCTTCAGTACTCCAGTGAGCTGGCAAATCTCCTAAAGCAAGAAAGTTGATATTTTTAGTAAACCAAGGCATTGAACTAAGAGAAAGTAAGGATTCGTTAGAAGAGTAATCATCGATTGGTGGGGTGTCAGATGTCAAATCTGTTGTCTCTTTTGACAAAAGATCGACATTAACATTTTTTGTGCCTTTTTCATCCGTGATTTCTTCTTGAGAATAAATCATTTGCAAATCTTCAGATTTATCCAACTCAATTTTACTCAAAGTAGATTCAAGTTGATCATGAACTATTTCTTCAATATGATCTACTTCTTGTAAATCATTATCATCTCCAGGCTGCATGCAAATGTTAAAAATATTCATCTCCAATGTCATGTTTCCAAATGATAGCTTCATCAGTCCATTCCTACAATTAATTAATGCATTAGAAGTTGCAAGAAACGGACGTCCTAAAATAATAGGAAATGAATTACATGCTTCAACAGGTTGCGTGTCCAAGACAATAAAATCCACAGGATAAATGAATTTATCGACTTGTACTAACACATCTTCAATTATTCCTCTAGGCACTTTTACAGATCTATCGGCAAGTAAAAGAGTTACAGAAGTTGGTTTTAACTCACCTAGATTGAGACTTGAAAAACTGAATATGGAAGTAAATTCACACTAGCTCCAAGATCAAGTAAGCTCTTTCAATTTTATGTTCTCCAATAAAGCAAGAAATTGTAGGACAACCAGGGTCTTTATATTTCAAAGCATTATTGTTCTGAAGAATGGCACTTACTTGTTCGGCTAAAAAGGCTTTCTTTTTCACATTCAGTTTTCTCTTCACAGTGCATAGATCTTTCAAAAATTTAGCATAGGAAGGAACCTGTTTAATAGCATCCAACAAAGGTATATTGATCCTTACCTGTTTGAAAATTTCAAGATTTCAGAATTGTGATTGACTTTCCTTTGTTTGGTCATGGCATGAGGAAATGGAAGTGCTGGCGGGAATCAGTCTTTTCTTTACAATGTTCAGATTCAACCCCTTCCTTACCCTCAGAGATAGACTCATCATCTTTCTCACAAGGTTCAAGAGTGGGTTTTTCAATAACCTTACCACTACGAAGAGTGATGACTGATTTGACTTGATCCATGTGTTGGCTTCCGAACTACTTGCATTTGCATTGTATTGCCCCTTTGGATTTTGTTGTGGTTGAGATGGAAACTTACCTTTCTCTTGAAACTGAGAGCAGATGTTAATTTGCAAGAGTATCTTTAAAATCTTCATGCTTTGAGCAAGTTGAGTGTTGATTGTCTCTTGCTTTTCAATGAATGCATGCAATGTTTCCTCAAGATTTCTTCTAGGAGGTGGAGCATAAGGAGGTGCATATCCATGAGAATTTTGGAAATTATGGTGTGCTTGAAACGGTGGCTGTGAAGTTTGTGCATTATTGTTATCACTCTTCCAACTGAAATTTGGGTGATTTCTCCAACCAGGATTGTATGTTTGCGAGTATGGGTTATGATTGGGCCTTTGGAAACTGTTTAAAGCATGGGCTTGTTCATGGAGGCATTCCTTGAAAAGAAGGCAAAGTTGGACAATCATTGGTTGCATGTTCATTTGTTTCACAGATTTGACACACAATGTCTTGAACAGATTTTAATTGACCACTCTTTTTCAATTCTAGTGCCTCGACTTTTCTAGCTAAAGATGCAAACTTGGCTTGGAGGTCATGATCTTCCCTAAGGTTGTGCATACCTCCACTAGATGTATGAGTTTTACTTGGTGCCTCATAAGTACCTGTGGTGTCCCAATTTTGAGCATTTTCAGCTAGCAAGTCTAGGTACTCCATTGCTTCATTAGGGTCTTTATCTTCAAAAGTTCCATTGCACATCAATTCAACCATTTGCCTATCTTTAGGTGTTAACCCTTCATAAAATTGTGAAACCAATCTCCATGTTTCAAAACCATGATGAGGGCAAGTATTAAGCAAGTCTCGATACCTATCCCAACATTGGTAAAATGTTTCACTGGTTTTTGAGTGAAAGTGGTGATTTGTCTTTTGAAAGAGTTGTTCTGTGAGATGGAAAAAACTTCTTTAAAAATTGTTGTTGCATTTCATCCCAAGCACGAATGGATCCTGACCTAAATTTTGTAGCCATGTTTTAGCTTTATCTTTTAATGAAAAAGGAAAAAGCTTTAATCTAATGGTATTCATGCTACAATTTAAGTCATTATAGTGTTACAAACTTCTTCAAATTCTCTCAAATGCAAGTATGGATTTTCTAGATCTAAGCCATGAAAAGAAGGTAAAAGTTGAATAATGTCTGGCTTAAAATTAAAATGGATGCATCAGGAGGGAAAACTATGCATGAGGGTGCACTTGTTCTTGTGGGATTCATGTGGTCTCTAAGTGTCCTACACGGTTATTCTCATTATTCTCATTATGAAGTGATTGGTTATCTTCTTCGGCCATATTTTTGAAAATGATGAGGATACCCTACAAAGTCTACCACTTAATGTACGTGACCAAACACTCATGCACGTGTAAAAGAGAATAAAAGGAAGAAGAAAACAAAAGAAAAGGAAACAAAACAAAAAAAACAAAGTTAGATAAAAGAAAAGTGAAAAGAGAAAACAAAATAAATACTATAATTTATAGAAGAATTTACCTCCTCGGCAACGGCGCCAAAAACTTGACACGATCAAAAGATTGATGTCTTCTCCCAAGTGCAGGAGTGTCGAAGTAATAAATAACCCGGCAAGACCGGGGTCGAACCACAGAGAGGTTAATTGTATAAATTATAAATAACAACAACAACAACAACAATAATAATAATAGTAATACAATAATAATAATAATAATAATCAGTACGTGGCGTTGTTATACCTGAGAATGATCTAAAAGATCGGGTCACAGGTTTCCAGCCTATATACTGAGTTTATGAAAAGATCAAAGAGATATATTATATAATATAAACAGAATGTAAATAATAATAATAATAATAATAGTAGTAGTAGTATAGTAGTAGTAAGTAGTAGTAGTAGTAGTAGTACTAATAATAATAATAATAATAAAAGAAGAAGAAAGAAATTAATGAGAACTTTGAGATGAAAGATTAATGTAAGGATTAAACAATGATAAAAAAATAAATGTCAAGGTTAGAGGATCCACCAATGGTATTTCAAACAAGTATAGTATAAACTCTTATTACTCAATTTGGAAACCACACACGAGGGAGGTTCCAATCAGATGATTTGTCATTAATAGCTCATTATAAATTATTAACATGATCATATTAATTATCTCATTTACATAACACCAAACTTTTAAATATTATCAGGAATTCATGATGTTAATTGATGTTAACAACAAATCAAGTTCCTTTCATAGCCCAGGTGTAGGTAATACCATACGGTTGGGCTATGAGAGTGCCAAGCATTTGTTGTACCAAGTATTATACAACACAAATCTAGATTAACCATTTAACAAGCAAGGTATTAAGAATTAGTAAGATAAAAAGATAAGACATGTTAATATTAAACATTAAGGTCCATGTTGAGTTTATACCATACTTGTTCTTACACCATTAGTGTAACCTTTTCACCTTGACATAATAAACTTAGCTAAACATAATGAAGAAGATAAACATAAATAAATAAAACAAGAACATAAATAAGATACAAATTAACTAAGGAAAGGAAAGGAAATGAAAAGTATAAACAAGATATTAATGAAAGCAAAACTTAAGAATTACAAAAATATATAAAGAGAGAAATAAAGAGCATGAACTTGATCTGAACAACCAAGCCCCTAAATACATGGCAAATGCCTCCTTTTATAGGCCAAAATTCAGAATTATTGATTTGATGACTAATTGTTGAGTGGGTGGCCAACTTTTGACTTGGTAAAAGTCCTTATCTTCTTGTCTTAATAAAACAAAACTGGTAGCATCAGAACTGGGTCCATATGTCCAAATGAAAGTTCTAGGAAATTCTCTTAGCTTTCCAGGAAAAAAAATATGAGGTCATTTGGACTTCTAGAACTCAAGATATGGGCTGAACAATGAACAGTGTCTGGGCTGCAGGATAGATTCGGACTTCTCCGTTGTTGCTATAATTTAGACTTGAAAACGGCCTTCTTAGATCTTGATGTCCAAATGAAAGTTGTAGGCCTATGTCTTATGAAATCTCTGTAAACAATTCAGATCATTTGGATATCTAGAACTCGAGATATGACCCAATTACCGAACAGTGTTCCAGTTTGGACTGCACCAACGTCTCTTTTCTAAGCTTCACCCTTCTTTATCTTCAAAATTTCAGTAGTTGAATTCATCAATCAATCCTTTGATTTATGTGATATGCCTGCATTTAAGATGATCATTTACCATATATTAGGGCATTTTATAGTATTATACTTGTTATTATAAAACATGCTTTAGTTAAGGAGTTATTGATACTTTAAGTGCAAAATGATGATATAAAACCTTGATAAATATGCACTTTTAAGTACTAATCACGGATCTTCCACAACATCGCATACATTTAACATCAAGAATGAATGGCCAAACTTTAACGAACATGTGACCATGATGGAAGAAGAAGAAGGGGATGAAAGCAATATCAAAGAATTCACAAAGCTAGTAGAGCAACATGAAAAAACTTGGGAACCTGCTACTAAAGAACTCAAAATCATAAATGTGGGTTGTGATCAGTCTAAAAAAGAATTGAAAATAGGGACCTTGATCACGCCTAAAAAAAGGGTGGAGTTAATTGCTCTACTACATGAGTATGCAGATGTTTTTGCTTGGACTTACGAAGACATGCCTGGGTTGAACACAAATATTGTGGTACACAAGATCCCATTAGAGGAAGGGTGTAAACCAGTCAAGTAGAAGTTGAGAAGAGAACATCCTGATACATGGATAAAAGTGAAAGCAGAACTCAAAAAACAATGGAATGCTAGATTCCTAGAAGTTGTCAAATACCTGCAGTGGGTATCCAACATTGTTGTCGTACCTAAAAAGGAAGGGAAGATTAGAGTTTGTGTGGACTTCCGGAATTTGAACAAAGCTAGCCCCAAAGATGATTTTCCACTGCCCCACATAGATATTTTAGCAGACAATGCTGCCCGCAATTCTACATATTCCTTTATGGATGGTTTCTCAGGATAGAACCAGATAAAGATGGCTCCAGAAGACAGGGCAAAAATGACTTTTATCACCCCTTGGGGAACCTACTGCTACAAGGTTATGCCGTTCGGTTTAAAAAACGCAGGGGCCACCTATCAGAGAGCCATGATGACTCCATTCCATGATATGATGCATAAAGAAATCGAGGTGTATGTAGATGATATGATTGCCAAGTCAAAAGAGGGAGAAGATCATGTCAAGGTGTTGAGGAAGTTATTTGAGAGATTGAGAAAGTATGAACTAAGGCTCGACCCTGCAAAATTTTTATTTGGGGTTAAGTCTGGCAAGCTGCTAGGATTTGTAGTCAGTGGCAAAGGTATAGAGGTAGATCCTGATAAAGCAAAAGCCATCCAATCCATGCCAACCCCACTGTCAGAGAAAGAGGTGAGGGGATTCTTGGGAAGTTGAACTATATAGCCCGATTTATAGCTCAACTAACTACCACATGTGAACCTATCTTCCGACTGCTTAGGAAAAAGAATCCCGGGACTTGGAATGAGGAGTGTGATGAGGCATTCAATAAAATCAAGTGTTATTTGCAAAGTTCGCCTTTGCTTGTTCCTCTTATGTCGGGAAGGCCATTAATATTATATCTAACAGTGACTGAAACAACTATGGGATGTGTACTTGGGCAGCATGATGAAACCGAGAGGAAAGAAAGGGCTATCTATTATCTAAGTAAAAAGTTCACTGAATGTGAGTCTAGATACACGTTAATAGAGAAACTATGTTGTGCATTGGGATGGGCGGCAAAAAGATTACGACATTATATGTTATATCACACCACTTGGTTGATTTCAAAAGTGGATCCATTGAAGTACATATGTAACAAGCCCTATCTCTCCAGTCGAATTGCAAGGTGGCAGGTTTTGTTATCAGAGTATGATATAGTATATATGACACGAAAGGCTATGAAGGGGAGCGTGATTGCTGACCACTTAGCTGATAATGCTATTGAAGATTACGAGCCACTGGATTTTGATTTTCTGGATGAAAATTTATTATCAATAGAGGGAGAAGAAGAGATGCCAGATTGGTGGACTATGTTTTTTGATGGAGTAGTAAATGTATATGGTAATGGGGCCGGTGCAGTGATAGTCTCTCCTAATCAGAAGTTATATCCAGTTTCAGTTAAATTACATTTTGAATGCACCAACAATACAGTTGAATATGAAGCTTGTATTCTGGGTTTAGAAGCTGCATTAGAGATGAAGGTTAAAAAGCTAGATGTATATGGTGACTCAATGTTGATTATCTGTCAGGTGAAAGGAGAATGGCAAACCAAGGAAGAAAAGTTAAGGCCTTACCAGGAATACTTGTCCTCGCTATCAGGTGACTTCGAAGAGATAAAGTTCACTCACCTGGGAAGAGAAGGGAACCATTTTGCGGATGCTTTGGCTACATTGGCTGCTGTGGCTACTGTAAACCCCCGTAAATAAAAATAAATAATAAGAACAATAATAATAAAAAGAAAGAATAAAAAAAACAACACATAGGATCGAAGTAATGATGTTTCGATGAGTAATGGATATTCGGTATGAAAGAAATGAATAAATAGTAGGAATGACAATAAATGTGTCATGTGAGAGAGAGAATGACCTCCATAAATAAATTTAAAGATATTGTTGAAGTCGAAAAGAGAGTCATGATTTTTAGTTTAAAACTTGTAATGTTGGCGAAACCGGTGATGAGGTTTCAATGGATAAAAGAATAAGAAAAAAAAATAGAAGATATGTAAACCCCGGTCAAAACACGTATTTTGACAAATTAATGATAAATGTGGTAATATTGAATTTATTGAGTATAAATTAAGGGGAAATGTCATGAGGATCTAAGTAAATAAATTAATGTATGAAATTCAAATTTTTGTGTAAAAGACAATAATTGTCTAGTTTTACGATATCGATGATATATCTCAATCCGACCGTTGGATCGGATTGAAATTTTGTAAGGAGTCTCCAGACATATTGTTTTATATTAGGTTCAAATTTCGTGTCAATTGAAGTTGGAAAAGATTTACGAAGAGTACTGAAAATCGGGTAAATGAAAGAAGATGACACAAGGGGCATTTTTGTAATTTTATCAAAACAAATACTCTCCTCTCCTCTCTTTAAAAACAGAGCACGTCCTCTGCAAATGAAAAAGAAAACAGGAGGGAGACCATTTGTTTTGTCCCATTTTCTTCATTTTCTCTTCATTTCTTCAAGCTAAATCAAAAGGGAGTGTTCTTAGGAGGATTCTATCCAAGAAAACAAATTAAATAACAACTTAGAGAGTTATAGAGCTTGAGAGAAACAAAGAGAAGAAGCTGGAAATTGGAAGAGGAGGACATGATTTTTGTAAATTTTTGCAAGAATTCATTGAAATAAGTTAAAGGAGCAAAGGTAAGCAACATACCCTTTAGTAATTTTGTTTTTCTCTCTTGTTCTTGTATGAGGAGGAGAAAACCCCCAAGTTTAAAATTCTAGGGTTCATATAAATATTTTGGCGGAGTAATTGTTCATGTGAATTTCGAGATTAATTGCATGATAATGGCTTGATTTGCTTAAAAATAGAAAGAATCAATTGATTTGAAACTATGGGTTTTGGGATTGCAATAGGGCAGGCACTTCGGCAGCCATAGTTTGACTTTCCACCGTTGGATTAAATTGCGTTTTGGATATGTTATTATGATCAATGTCATCTACATTCTGACCGGAGGGATTGTAAATATCAGACTCCGTTTGAGGGATGTCACCGGAGGAACATTTCTGGAAAATCACACTTCAAGACAGCCTTGTTCATCAGCTGTTATATCATCATCTCACCGTTGGATTGGTCTGGATTTTGGATATGTTGTTCATCTAGATGTTATATAAATTCTGAACGGTTTAGATCGAAAAATAACACTCCTACCAGAAATTGTACTTCCTGAACAGCAGGTCTCCAAATTTCAGGTCAGTCCGTTATTGTTCTGGTATTGGGAGTTTTAACAGTTGGATGTATGTTAATTTTGGATATGTTATTATGCTCAATGTCACCTACATTCTGACCAGAGGGATTGTAAATTTTAGACTTTGTTTGAGGTCTGTCACTGGAGGAACATTTCTGTAAAATCACCCTTCAAGACAGCCTTGTTTGCCAGCCGTTATGTACTTCCTGAACAGCAGGTCTCCAAATTTCAGGTCAGTCCGGTATTGTTCTGATATCGGGAGTTTTGACTGTTGGATGTATGTTAATTTTGGATATGTTATTCTAATGACGATGATGTATAATTCCACCGTTTGGATGTATTGAACTCTAAATTTAAATAATGATGTTTTAAGTTTGGTTTGAGAAATATTGAATGAGAATATGAGGGTTAGCATAAAAAAGTATGTTTTGGGACTAAGGATAATGGTAATGGGTTTAATGATGATGGTTGTGTTTGTGTTATGTTTGAGTCATGTTTGATGTGTTGATAAGTGATGGTATAGTTAAATTCTATAAAGAATAGTGATTGACTAATATTTTGGTTGTGTTAGAATGGGAAATCATGTTGTAAGTTGAATTATGATATAAGGAATCATTTTGAGTGTGGTTTTGGAAAAATTTGGCATGTGTAGTCATTGATGAAATTTAAGTTAAATTACATTGTGTGGTGATAGATTAAATGTCTTGGGACAAAAGAAAATCGGTGATGAAAAGTCGTGCCCTTTGGACATTGAAGATCATTGATGAAGAATTGAATTAAATGGACGTTTAATTTAAATGACAAGTACAAAAATAAAATACATTCATGGAAATTGTTTACGGAAGTATTTGATTTTGTGAATTTATGAATATTATGAATAAATCGGGAAGATTCAATAATGATTCAGGATGTTATATTAAAAATGTAGGAGAAGCATTCACTCGACTTCTCAGGAGCTCGTATAGTAGGAGCTTTGCAGGAGGGGCACAACAACAACAAGGAAGAGCGAGTTGAGCTTCTGCAGCTGATGGGTGTTCTATACCTACACTTTTTACTTAGCGTTAATTTACGAACTTATTAAATTCTTGGTCTTTGCGTCTATGGGTGAAACCACAAAGAGAGAGGATAAAGTGAAATAAACGAGAAATTAAAAATGGATTTGAGTACTTGACTGGGTTAGGAATATGAATTACACTAATAGACTTCGTTGATGATCATTCCTCGAACTTGATTAGCCGATCCCGAATGCGGAGGCTAATGATGTTAGTAAGGTTTACTAACATTGGGCTTAAATGTTGACAAATAATTGATTAGCTTCGGTTAATGGCATCCGAATGGATGATCGAGATGAAGGACTGATTAGCTTCGGCTAATGGCATCCGAATGGATGGCCGGGACAACGAATGATTAGCTTCGGCTAATGGCATCCGGATGGATGGCCGGGACAAATGAATGATTAGCTTTGGCTAATGGCATCCGAAGTGGATGACCGGGGTGAGTGAAAGGTTAATGATATTGATCGATGCTGTCAATATCGGCAATCACACGAAACTTGATTAGCCGTTCCCGAATACGGAGGCTAATGATGTTAGTAAGGTTTACTAACATCGGCATAATCATCCCTGAAAATGAGGGATACTGAACTTGATTAACTATTCGGTTGAGAATAGTTAATGATATTGACCGGTGCTGTCAATATCGGCAATCACACGAAACTTGATTAGTTGGTCCCGAATGCGGAGGCTAATGATGTTAGTAAGGTTTACTAACATCGGCATAATCATCCATGAAAACGAGGGATACTGAACTTGATTAACTATTCGGGTGAGAATAGTTAATGATATTGACCGGTGCTGTCCATATCGGCAATCACACGAAACTTGACTAGTCATTCCTGAAGTAAAAGCTAATGATGTCAAGAATCTTGACATCAACATTTCAGGAAATATTCCAAGATATTATGGAAAGAAAAATCTGATTGGCTATTTCATGTTAGAAATAGTCGATAACATCAATCAATGGTATTAATTTTGACGTTTATAATGAACTTGATTAGCCGATCCTAATATGAGAGACTAATAACAGTAATGAAAATTTATTAGTATCAGCATTCCCTTCCAAGTTTTAGGGGAGAGGTAATAATTAAAAATATTAATGAAATGGGGATTGACATCTTGATAGGATTATTCATTCGGCCTTGAAGAGGCGGATATTGATTGGGAATTATGGAATAAGATGGGCGAAGGAACTAGTTACCCGGTGATGGGCTAGTGGCATTGGTTTTGTTTTCTAATGACCGGAATATACAACTTGAGTTAAACTTACTTATGTGGTGTTAATAGTGTCAGGATGACTGACTTGTCAGATTATAAATGGAATGTTGGATGATACCTAATTGTTAAACAAAAATGGTAATTTGTGTTTATGTCATGGATTATTGAAGAAGAAAAAAAAAGAGAAACTGATGAGGATCTAATTCTTATGAAGGATGGAGGCAAATATCGTATCGCTTGGGATGTGAGAGTAGAAGTTCATTAACCATGGTAGGTGTTATACACTTAAGGAATGCAATGCTATATATATATATATATATATATATATATATATATATGATGTATTTTGAATTAAT
Organism: Populus tremula; assembly: GCA_964019445.1. Classification (NCBI taxonomy): domain Eukaryota; kingdom Viridiplantae; phylum Streptophyta; class Magnoliopsida; order Malpighiales; family Salicaceae; genus Populus; species Populus tremula. The sequence goes on from CAXHTJ010000946.1 coordinate 52,705, forward strand.
TAAGGAATTGTAATTGATGTAATTTGAGAATCATGTCCTGCGCACATGGAGGATGTTAGAGAAATTATGACCAATAATGTATATATATTGTATTAAGGTTTCATGTTGTTGCTGGCATGATAAGAATTTGGTGATAATTATAATAGCGTAATAAAATGCCAATAATAGTCATATTATTTGATGATGGATCGGATGTGAATATTGTGAAAATGATGGCAGGTTCCATGATAATGAGAGATTTTACTGAAAATCTAAAGAAACATTGGAATGTGTTGAAATGGGCACAAGAAATATGTAAGTGGAATATATTTATAAACTAAAATTGGACCGAAATCATGATGAGTTTGACAACTTATATGGAAAAGCCATAATGGGTATAATAGATGTTGGGATTGAAATTGATATAAAGAGATAGAGTAAGAGGGAGAGAAATCACATGGTAGATATTATAATGAATTAAATGCGCTCATGAGGTGAAACAAGACACAAAATAAAAATGTTGAATTATTATAATGAATTAAATGCGCTCATGAGGTGAAACAAGACACAAAATGAAAATGTCGAATGATTCTAGGAAGGATGGATAGAGACGTAATAATGGAAGGATAAATGAGAATTTAAAGGAACTATGATTGCATATCGTTGAATATATGTTTAATTTCGTGCATGTATTGTGTGATTTTCCTTTTATGCTATATTTATTATATATAATATTAAATTGTAGGTCCTTCAGATTCACGCTAGGAGTAGCGTTTTAGGTCCTCTAGTTTCCTTTTGCATGATTGAATAAGAAGATGAACATTAATGTATTTTGTCATTAAGGAACTAAATGACTTAATATGTAATAATACTCCTTTTACATTAAGTGTCGGGACATAAAAATGTATTATTCTGTATTTTTAATCTTAGTTTGTTTACTTGCAATTATTATGAATTATGTGTGTTAATGGGAAAGAAATGACCATGCGAAATGTGAGGCATGTACTGTGAATGATGTGTTGATGAGGTTCTACATGATTATGATGTGATTGAGAAATAAGTATAATTGTACAGGATGATTGTCAATAACTCTGGACCTCCAAATATAAAGGAAACTCTGCCAAAATTTCAGTGGAAATTTCGGCAAGTCTCAGATAAGTTAGGTGGATAAAAAAAAACCCCATTTTTAAAAAAAAGTTAATGCTCAAAGTTCTTTTATGAATGTACTAAATTATAGGGTGTTACATCTACCATTGATCTCGGGCATAGGGTACAACCAGTACACATTGACATAAAAAATAACCCAGCTTATTGTTACTCAATTGAAGGAGAGATAGATGGGAAGCCTTAGTATTATGATATCAAGAACTTTGTGCAAAAGCAAGAATATCTAGATGGAGCTTTGAAGATGGATAGGAAGACCCTAAGGAGATTGGCTATAGGTTTTTATCTAAACGAAGAGATTTTGTACAAAAGATCATTTGATGGAACCTTGCTGAGGTGTTTGAGTGCAACATATGCTAGAAAGGCTTTGCGAGAGGTCCATGAAGGGATTTGCTCAACTCATGCTAGCGGACATATGATGGTAAGAAAAATACAAAGGGCTGGTTATTTTTGGATGACATTAGAGAAAGACTGCATCGACTATGTTAAAACATGTCATAAGTGTCAGGTGCATAGTGATAGAGTCAATGCACCTCCGACCCCTTTGTTTAATCTGGTATCTCCTTGGCCATTTGCAATGTGGGGAATTGATGTGATTGAGCCTGTTAACCCAAAAGCCAGCAATGGGCATAGATTTATCCTTGTAGCCATTGATTATTTCACGAAATGGTTAGAAGCCTGTTCATACGCTCATGTGAATCAGAAAGTGGTAAAGAGGTTCATAGAGAAAGACATGATTTGTTGTTATGGGTTACCAGAAAAGATAGTGACTGATAATGCTCAGAATTTCAACAGCAAAATTATAGTGGAGCTTTGTACTAAATGGAAGATCAAACATTCAAATTCCTCACCATATAGGCCAAAGATGAATGGGGCCGTGGAAGCAGCTAATAAGAACATCAAGAAAATCGTTCAAAAAATGGTAGTCACCTATAAAGATTGGCACGAGATGTTGCCATTCACTCTCCACGCATATCGCACTACAATAAGAACCTTAACTGGAGCCACCCCATATTCATTGGTCTATGGAATGGAGGCAGTAATGCCATTGGAAGTCGAAATTCCATCATTAAGGGTTTTAATGGACTCAGAGTTACAAGAGGCTGATTGGGCCAAGGTGAGATATGAACAGTTAAACTTGATCACTGAAAAGAGGATAGCCGCAATCTGTCATCATCAGCTTTACCAGAAAAGGATGGCCAAGGCATATGACAAGAAGGTTATACCTCATGTATTCCAAGAAGGTGATCTAGTGCTAAAGAAACTATTGTTTCTACCGGGAGAAGATCGCAACAAGTGGGCTCCAAATTATGAAGGTCCTCATGTAGTAAAGAAGGCTTTCTCAGGAGGAGCTCTGAAATTGTCTAGAATGGATGGAGAAGATCTAGCCAGACCTGTGAATTCCGACTCTGTAAAGAGATATTATGTTTAAATGTGTTCAGTTTTCTCCCGAAATCAATAAAGTAAAGTTTGGCCATGATTTCTTTGTGTAAAGAACCCAGTCATTGCAATTGATCTCACCATACTTAGGTTGTTTATCTCAAACGAATTGATTTTGTGCATGATTACAAGAAATGCATCATAAAGTGCTCAAAGATGAAATTTAAGCATTTCCTAGTAAAGAGGTGACCAAACCAAAATAAACCCAAAAGCTAACCTTGAGATAAAACTCTGTTTCTACTAGCATTTTTGAATTTGCATGGATGAATGATTAGTTAACCATCTCTGTAATCATACATATTTTCCTGGGATAAAAACAAGGTTTATCAAACTTAACAACGTGCGTTTTGAAATGAGGAAAGGCCGTCTTTGTCATCCATTCACGTTTCTAAATAATTTCATCCCTTGTAGTCCCAATTTGAGTTGGATCGTGTTTTTTCTTTATGACAACCCTGACTAGGATCACACCCTACACTAGGGGCAAATGAGAGATATTGGGAAGACACTGATAGAATCAATAGGAAAGGGGAAGGTTAAAGAAAAAGTTCAACGATGATTGAGAAAAAAAAAACAGAAAGAGACCGACTAGAGGGTAGAAAATACTGATGCCAATGTCGATCCCATGACTATCTAGACAAAGCAGTGAAGATGGATGCTAGAATTGATCACGTAATATTTGTTTTTTTTTTATTATCATCCAAACAAAGCAGTGAAAAAGGATGCTAGAATTGATCATGTAATATTTGGTCTCTCATTATCATCCAGACAAAGCAGTGAAGATAGATGATGGGATTGATTATGTCTCATTTAGTAGACACAACAAATGCCTTAAAGACGACATTCTAAAAAAAAAAACCATAAAAAAAAAGAGAAAGAGTTACAAACTTTGGGTTTTGGTGTCAAGAATAGAATCTCCAAATGACTTTCATAGATTAAAAAAAAAATTATGTTAAGAGAATTTTGGTCATGAAGGTTCACAAGGTTATATGTTATTCCCTAGAAAGACAATAAGAGAAAGATGATTGATGAATAGTTGATCCTAAGTCATTAAAACCCTCAAACACCTTTTGAGACCATAAAATTCTTTTCTTTTATAGCCCATAACTATAGCCTACATTACAAGCCTTTGAAAGTCCTTTTTAATCAAGCGGATGTAACTTGGTTTGATAAACTTTGGTCTCATGACCCACAGGACTTGATAAAAGCGTGGTTATCTGCTGTCCCTCGTGCAAGAAAAATGCTAGTGTAAGACAATTTCTTGTTTATATATACAACCTTTTCAAGGGCTTAAGTAGAAGGTCACATTTGAAAAGAAAAAAAAAAGGGACTTGACCTAAAGACAACTACATCCCAAAACCCAAGAAAACTTGTAATGGGAATTGCTTAAACAAATCTTTAGTGTGCATATTGACAGTGTTAGTAGTCATGAACAAATTCAAGTTTTTTTGGTTATTGTGAAAGATTTCTTCTGGGAAACTGGTCCTTTTCTTTTATGCTAAAAAAAAAAGGTTGGGTAGGGGCACCCAGTGAAGAAGTGGAGATGTCTTCCTTGAAATATGATGGATAAGAAGGATAGTGCAACAAGCACATGCCAGCACTTGATTGCAAAAACACAAGATAAGCTCATACCGAGGGAAGGGTTTTACGAAACCTCAGGGACCTATGTTTCAAGTCAGGTAAGGGTGCATACATTATCATTCCATTTTAGAATATTGCATGCATAGTTTGTTTTCTTTTATTTGCTTAAGGAAATATATGAGTTAAAGTCTAGCGAGTTTGTGGACAAAGAAGGAATCATTGAAGGGGGAGTAATGAAGAGATTAGTTTTGACCACAGAAGAAAAAAAGAAAGGAACATTTTTGTTTGCAAGAATAGTCTTTATTAGATCACGGTGTTATGAATCACACAAAGGATTTTTGGTTCTGGTTAGAGGAGATTGACGAAAGGAATCTTAGTCTATCCTAACCCTGCAAGATTTTTGGTTCTGGTTAGAGGAGATTGACGAAAGGAATCTCAGTCTATCCTAATCCCACGCAGGATTTTGGTTCTGGTTAGAGAGGATTGGTGAAAGGAGTCTCAGTCTATCCTAACCACACGCAAGATTTTGGTTCTGGTTAGAGGGGATTGGTGGGGATTGGTGAAAGGAGTCTCAGTCTATCCTAACCCCACGCAAGATTTTGGTTCTGGTTAGAGGGGATTGCCGAAAGGAATCTCAGTCACGCAGGATTTTTGGTTATGGTTAGAGGAGATTGGCGAAAGGAATCTCAGTCTATCCTAACCCCACGCAGGATTTTTGGTTCTGGTTAGAGGAGATTGGCGAAAGGAATCTCAGTCTATCCTAACCCCACGCAAGATTTTGGTTCTGGTTAGAGGGGATTGGCGAAAGGAATCTCAGTCTATCCTAACCCCACACAGGATTTTGGTTATGGTTAGAGGGGATTGAATCTCAGTCTATCTTAACCCCATGCAGGATTTTGGTTATGGTTAGAGGGGATTGGCGAAAGGAATCTCAGTCTATCCTAACCCCACGCAGGATTTTGGTTCTAACCACACACAGAGTTTTGATTCTAGTCAGAGGGGATTGGTGAAAGGAATCTCAATTTAGCCCAACCACACATAACCTTTTTGCTTTGATACAAGGAAATCGTTGAATGGGATTTCTAGCCAGCCAAGTTGGAGGAGATTAGTGTCAAAAATATAGGTTTGTTTATCTTTACAACACTTACTATGCAAAATCTTTTCTCCGTAAGTATTGTAAAGAGGGGGCATCTGTTGTAACTTTTTTTTTTATCCCCGCATAAAAAAAAATTGAAAGAAAAGAAAAATAAATAAAATCAATAAATAAAATCATCAAAAAATCATCAAATATATATATATATATATATATATATATAAATATAATAGTGAGAAGAGGATGCCAAAGCGCCCTAAAAATGCTCAAAAATTGATTGAGGGTATTCAAAAATATAAAAATTAAAATTTGACGGTATATCATTGACCGATGAGAGTCTTGTTGACAAAGAAAATTCAATTTGAGGAAGAAAAGTCCAAAATTAGAAGTTTAGGGATTCAATTAAATTTTATTGGAGGTTTAATTGAAGTTATAGAGGTTTTAATTGCAAGAAAAATTGATTTTGGTGTTAATTTGGGCTTTTATTAGAAGAAATTAAAGTTCTGGGGTCAAATTATAATTTTTTAAAGTTAATTTGGCCAAATCAGGGGCTTAATTGCATAAATATTAAAATTTGATGGCCAATTAAGGACTTAATTGAAGAAATCCGAAACCAAGGACCAAACTGAAAAAGGCGCATAAATAGAGGGGTTGTAATTAAAACCGGATTAAGGGTCAAATTGAAGAAATTAGAAGTTTATTGCTCAATTGAGGGTCAAATTGCACTAATTCAAGACCAAGGACCAATTTGAAAAACACGGCCAACTTTAAGGTCGATGATTAATTTGGCAGGGATGCAATTGATTGATTTTTAAAATCCAAATTTTGCAGTGAAGGACTCGATTGAACAAATCACAAATTGAGTACTGATTTGTAATTTCACATAAGTTTGGTGCCATTTTCTTTTAAATGAAACGGCACGTTTTCCCCAAAACGGCGTCGTTTCATACACTATTCATTAAAAAAAAAGGGAGGCCGAAACGGTGCCGTTTTAAAGGAACTGTGGGTCTTCTTCTTCCCCTGGACGCGCGAAACAGGGGAAGAAGAAGATATTTTCTCCCCTGTTTCTCACCGACTTCCCTTTCCCCCGATGACCTGAAAATATGCCGACCGAGGGTCCCTCCACCTGCACAGCTTTCCGTGTGTTAGCATTAGAGGAGGAGAGGTTTCCCTAGGGTGGTAGAGGGGCGGCTGAACAGTGGTCGCCCCGTCCACCCTACACCCCTGCGCCATTGACTGGGCAGGGGTGTGGGTCTCATTTCCCCCCTTATAAATACAGGGGAAAAGGGAGACCCGAAAGAAAAAGAGGAGACGAAAAAGAGAGAGAGAGAGAGAGAGAGAGAGGAGAGGGAGAGAAACAGAAACAAAAAAGAAAAAAAAAACAACAACAAGAAGGAAAACAGAGTGAGAGAGAGAGAGAGCATAAAAAAAAAAACACAGAAAACAAAAGAGAGAAAAGAGGAAGAAGAGAAGTAGGAGAGACGAACGAAAAAAAAAAACAAGAAAGCAAAGAAAAAGAAAAAAAACCAAAGAAGACAGACGAAGAAATGAAGCAGGAGAGAAGCAGAAAGGAAAAAAAGTAGCGCCACCGGGTCCAGCCACTGTCTTCGCCGCCAGAAACCACCGCAGACGACAACAGCCAAGCTTCTTCACGCCAAGTACTGCTTCTCTCCTTCTCTGCTCCGTCTTCTATTTTCCATTCATTTGTATGCAGAACGTGAGCGATTCACGTTCTGCAGCAAACGAATAATTGGCTGGGTACTGTACACAGCACAGTAGCCAGCCAATTATGTTTTAATGGGCCAGTGCTGGGCCCTTTGTTTTATGTTGGGCTAATGCTGGCCGATTTTGTATAATGGGCCGATGTTGGCCCATTCCCTTTGTTTTATGTTGGGCCGGTGTTGGCCCATTTTGCTTATTTCATGTTGGGCTGGTGTTGGCCCATTTCATTTTCTTTGGTTGTCATGCTGGCCCATTCCAAATAAATACACTAAAACCATACAAATCAGGTATTAAATACCTGGTTTTCAAAAAAAAAAATATGTTTTTTTTGTGTGCATACGACCAAGTGTCTCCAAGCTGAAAAATCATATCGTTGCTTTTGTCGTGAAAAAAAAATTATATATATATATATATTAGCATGCATTTTGGCTTTAATAACCAGTTTATTAAAGCCAAGAGAACATTGGCCAATATTTCAAAAACATCAAAAAAATAATTTTGTTTGGTTTGAATATCAGGGATTACGAATTTATACGTAAAACGTATTCCCAGTATTAAATATTTTTTTATTAAGTTAAGTCGATTTTTTATCAGACCCTAAAACAATGCAGCTTACCTTAGGTGGGGTGTATTTGGGGTGCTAATACCTTCCCTTTACGCAACCAGTCTCCGTACCCCATCTCTGAGACCAGTTAGGGTTCCTAGTTACCAGAACACTAAGTGGCGACTCCCAGTCTATATTTTATTGATCAGAGACAAGAATTCCTTGTCTCACCACATTTTCCAGGAATAAACCATATTCCATATTAATAATAAATTGTTTTAGGGTGGATGATCGTCGCGCTGCCGCACACGTGCGACACCATCCGTGAGTCCATCGGTACGAGTATCAATGGACTGTTGGTGTAAATACCAGAAGAAATTTGTCGGTAAAACTGTTAAATATGGTAGTGTTGGTAGTCAGCCAAGTTGAAGGTAACATGGGTCTGGAAACCATGCCAGATCCAAAGAACTTGGACTTGGCAGTCTGATAAGTTCAATGTAACGTGGATCTGATAAACATACCAGACTCAAAGTACTTGGGCTTAGCAGTCAGCGAAGCCCAAGGTAACGTAGGTCTACCAAGCATGCCACACTCAAAGAACTTGGATTTAGCAGACAGCTAAACCCAATGCAATATGGGTCAATAAAACATGTTAGACCCAAAAAACTTGAACTTGACAATCAACCAAGTCTAATGTAATGTAGGTCAGACAAAGATATAAATTTATTTTCCTCACAATCTAAAATTGCAATAAGAAGTAGCAAATATGTTAAATTCGTGCTTTAGATTCCCACCTGAAAATGCCAAGACTTGAGACATTCTAGATTTTGTGATTTTTGCAAGAGGTCCATTAGTGATCGACTGCACTAAAACTGTGCACTCCATGGATATGAGATCCACTACAATGACCTTGACCTCACAATCTACTAAATTCAGGGAAAAATGGATTATAATAATTAGAAAATTTCCTTAGAGCAGGGAAAGAAATGTGGATCTTCTTAACGTTCTTCCATCTACAATAGTATAAAATAACCTTTGCAACAAAGTGCAACCTGAGAAGGGTGGATAATTCATCCTGAAATGTGAGGCTTGATACATGTAAAGGTTCAAGGGTTTGAGACATCCTTGTGTAAGCCATTGCTTAAGTTTTTATTTTCTAGCATGGCACGCTATTCGCAGTGGGTCAATATTAATTTTTCTTTAAATGTAAAAAAAATATTAAGAGTATGGAAAATATTTTAATTGTGTTTTTAAACATAACCAAATGAGTTAATTTTTAAACCTCTACTCAACTCTTTGTCAGACCCAAGCTGATGGGTCTAGTACCCGAGTAAGTTGAGGCTGACATGTTTGTTAAACCTAAGTAAATGTGGGTCTGGCATAACTTTTTGATTTTAAAAATAATAAAACAATATCAAAATACCTCGTATAATTATAGAAAATTACACAAAAAAGTGTGAAAGAATAAAAATACTCGGATATGCAAAGCTTATTTTTTTTATCTTTTTCAATGCTAAAGATGTATTTTAACTATTTAATAGTTTGTGAATGTCAGGTCCAAGTATCTTGAGTTTCACAAGTATGCAAGGCCCATGCTACTTAGGTTTGGATAATAAAACAATACCAAAAATACCAAAATATCCCTTATGATTACAAAAAATTACACAAAAAATAGTGTGAAAGAATAAAAATATTGAAATACCTTCACAACAAGGCCTTAATTTTTTCAACCAAAGGGCAAAATGATAATTAAACTTTATGTAAAAAGACAACATTAGCACCATCCCATATCTTCAGAGCTTGGAAAATTCACTATTCCAGTCTAAAGTGGACCGTGTCTCGGTCCATAGTACACTTGCACAGGATTGATAGACCCAAGGCACTTAGGTCTGGCACCCAAGTAAGTTGGGTCTAGCATGTTTGCCAGACCTAAGTAAACATGGGTCTAGCGTAGATGAATTTTTTACTTTACAAATAATAAAATAATATCAACAAAAAAACTTGTATATGCAAAGCTTATTTTTTGTCCATTCTAAGGCTAAAGATATATTTTAACTATATAACAGTTTGTGAAAGGTAAAAAAAAACCCCTGAGTACCCCCACAACTAGGGATTCCATTTTTTCAACCAAATGACAAAATAATAATTTAAATTTATGAAAAAAGACAATATTAGCCCCATCCCAAGCCTTCAGAGCTTGGAAAATCCACTGTACAAGTCTATAATGAACTGTGTCATAGTCCACACTATACTTGCATAGGGTTGCCAAACCTAAGGTGTTTAGGCCTGACAACCTTGCATGATTTGATGAACAACAAATAAAGAGAATAATTGTACACTTTAGTTGTCAGAACAGAGAAAGAAAAAACACAAACAATCAATCATCGACGGCAATCCAACCATTATCTGTCTACACGCGCCACAACATGTGGAAGAGGGCATGGCTGCGCATCCAGTTAAATGGTGGATAGCCGGATTTGGCCACCAGGAAGCGTCATACGTGTTAGAGAATAATATAAATCATATCCTGGGACCTCACTTAACAGCTTAAGCTATTGAGTTGAAATGATTCTTTTACATGGTATCAGAGCCTTGATGACCAAGCAGTCATGAGTTCGAATCTCACCATCCCCATTTATTTTATAAAAATTAAACACAATATAATGTGGGCCGGTGCAAGTTTCAAGTCTAAAGGGCTTTCACTTGAGGGGGAGTGTTAGAGAATAATATAAATCATAACCTGGGACCTCACTTAACAGCTTAAGCTATTGGGTTGAGATGATTCTTTGACAATATGTGCCTCCTTAATAGTGCAGGTGCCATCTATTCGTTAAAAAAGAAAAGAAAAAAGCAAAAAGAATATTTATCCACTTATGAAAAGATAAAAATTAAAAATAAAATTATCATTACAATTCATAGTGATTTTCCCATACAAGCTTTTGTTATAATAAATGCTGAATTTCAGGATCAGCACTGGACTTCTCCTGCGATGGTTGCCGCTTTACAGGCTGCGCAATTAACACCCCTCAGTCTGATAGATTAAAGCAAATACTCAAGATGGCATCGTGGCTTCTCAATGTGTATTTCACTGTATCATTGCGTGATGTCAGTGATTGTATGTTAATACTCTTCTTTCTTGTGGATTAGCTTTAGCTTTTGGAAAGGAGATTATAGTTTTACTTCTAAGCACGTGCTATCTAAGATTGTTCCTTTTCTTTGCAACTCTAATATGTTCATTGATTCCCCTGCTTATGTCAAGAAATGACGCAATGTTTCCTGATGAGGTACATTAAAAAAAAAAAAAAAAAAACTTATTGACATGGAGGATTCATTCACTTTATCTTTAGACACAAATCACACCGCAATAGTGTAATTAACATTTTAACAAACAATAAATAAATTAACTTGCTATTCGCTACTGGGTATAATATAGTTTTTTTTTTCTTAGAGTTCGGTTATTGTCATGTCACAAAAGAGACATAAATAACATAAACAAAAATATATTTAATTGTAGAGATAGAAAACATAAAAATAAATTTATTTATGAGATAATTCTTGAATAATTTTTTGTACTTTTAAAATATCAGGTATAAAAGGAACATGCCTACGTAGACAATATTTATTATTTTTTACTCTTAAACTATCATTGTACAAAATTCTCATTTATAAAATTGTTCAATTAAGACATCTATTGATAAAATATGTTATTATTATAGTTTTAAAAATCAACTTGAAAGTCGATCCATGACAACATCCAGGGCACTAGTAGGGAGGATTAGCTCAAGTTGACTTGAGTTAACATAAAAAATAAAAATGATTATTATAATAGTTTTCAAACCTGATTTTGGGGTCGACCTGTGGCAAGACCTGTGTCATTGGTCATGTTAACCATTGACCCATGTTAATATAAAGATAAAATTTATTATTATCATAATTTAAAAACTTGACTTAGAGGTTGACCTAGGACAAGACCTTGGCCATGGGTCAGGATGGTCAACCTAGTTGACCGGGTCAAAGTAAGGATAAAAGTTAATAATATTATTATAGTTTTAAAATCCGACTTGAGGGTCGATCAGGAGCAAGACCTAGATCACAGATTAGGAGGGTCAACTTGGGTTGATTTGAGTCAACTTATGAATAAAAATAATTATTATCATAATTTTAAACCCGACTTGAGAGTGGAATTGGGCAAGGTATACATCAGGAGGGTCAATATGGGTTTACCAAAAAAAAATAAAAATCAAGGCAACCTTATTTTGACCTAAAAAATCTCGAAGAAAAGTAAACGGGTTTTGACCTATGTTTTAGCCATAGTCTAACGGGTTGTGAGTCGACCAAGGTTTTTGATTGAGGTAGATCGGGTTAATCATTCCTTTAGTTTTTTCTTAAGCTTAGATTGATTCAAGCCTCGAGTCAGTCGGGTCTCGGGTCGACCTGTTAAGTCAATCTCAATTTTATAACTATGATTATTATAAAATTATTAATTTTAAAACTCAATATAAATTAAGTAATGTCGCACCCTCGCGGTGGAGCGCGGCATCGCGACGACCATTCGATTGAATTTCAGGGTTTTTTTCTTTTGTGTAAAGGAGTCGCCACCTAGTATTATGGTCACTAGGAACCCTAACTGGTCTTTCAGAGATTCTAAGGCAAGGGACTGGTTGCATAAAGGGAAGGTATTAGCACCCCTAGTACGCCCTACCTAAGGTAAGCAGCTTGGTGTTTGGTTTGCTCTATAATTGCTATGGTGTTGGTGTTTTCTAATCCCATCAGTTTTCCTAGGTTTGATTCAAATAAACTTTATTTGGATAGAAATCCAAGGAGATTCCATGTGCTTTGAAAGCTCATTTTTTCCTTAGTATTTCAAGAGTTTGTGACTCGTAAATCGCAAAGAAAAGGGACCAAAAAAAAATAGAAATCTATGGCGCTAAAAAAAACCTATTTTTTTGTATTTTATACTATCATGGCTCGTAAACCGTGGAGCAAAAACAAATAAATTGAAATGTCCTCGATTATAATCAAGGATTTTTTAAGGATGTGTACGGATTTATTACTCCCAATAATATTTTGGATATTCGTCCCTTAAGGATTTCTTTATCCAAACATTAGCGGTGAATAATAGATGAAATCCCCCAAAAATAGGATTTTTATATTTTTTGAAATATTGGCCTAGTTCTCATGCTTAAATAAACTGGTTATTAAAGCCAAAATGCATGCTAATACATATATTGTTTTGAAATTTCATTTGTTGTGTGAAAATATGATGTTATAATATATATATTGGAGAGACTAGGTCGTATGCATGAAAACAAAATATTTTTGATTTTTTTATTTTTTGATGACTTGATGAAAACCAGGTATTTTAATACTGGATTTGTATCTTTACAGTATAAAAATACAAACCGATATTGACCAAAATGCAGCAACAAACTTGTGGAAAATAACATATTTTTTTGAAATAATTCTTTGAAGAAAAGTTTTTCGAATGGGTCAGACTCAGCCAGAAAGGAAATTGGGCTGAAATCAGCCCAAAATAAATTGGGCCGAAACAAGCCTGGACTTGTTACTGTACACATAGTAACCGGGTTATTGTATGCACAGTAACTAGTTAATTAATTAGCCAGTTACTGTACACATGCACAGTAACTGGGTAATTATTTTCTTGCTTGCAGAACATGCACAGTGCACGTTCTGCATGCAAGAAGATGAACAGTAAAATGAGATAAGGGTCAGAGGGCTGACCTGTGGCGGTTCTGAAGGCGGTGCTACTAGCGGCTACTGACCGGAGGATGGCTAGGAGGGTGGTCGGTCTTTCTTCCTTTTTCTCTATGTTTGTTTTTGTACTCTGTTCTCCTCTGCTTCCTTTTCCTTCTGCTCCCAACTGTGCTGTTGTCGACTAGGAAGACCGTGGCAACTGGTGGTGATGGCGTGGGGAGTAGCTTGGGCAGTGGTCTGTGGCTAGGGAGCTCGGTGACAACAACTGTTCTTTCCTCTCTGCAGCGGCTCCTTCTCTTCTGTTTTTGGCCCTCTCCTTTGTCTCTGCTCAAAAACTTCACCTCCCGTCCTCTGTTTTGGTTTCTCTCTTCTCTATACTCTCATAATACCTCTTCTTGTTTCAAACTTACCTCTCCTTTCAGTTTCCAAAGGCCCTCTCTCATCCAAAAAAATCCCCCCTACTGCTGGTGTTGAGACCAGTATTTATAGGCTAGAAGAGAGCGGGCTGCTGTTGCGCGTGGAGAGCAGGGGAGCGGCCTGCTGTCGGGCAGCTTTGTAGGGCATGCATGTGCTTTAGCAGCAGCATGCGGTCACTGTTTCCTTGTTTTAAGGGAGTGTGGGGCTTTAGGCAGCGTGAGGAAATAGAAAGAGAGAGATGAACAGTGTCTGTTAAAACGACACTGTTCATTTATTATTATTATTATTATTATTATTATTTAAACAAAATTTATTTATTTTTGTGGGGACCCAAAAATGGGTTACAACAGATGTCCCCTCTTTATAATGCTTATGAAGCAGGGGTTTTGCGCAGTAAGTTTTATAAAGATAAACCAAACTGAACTCCCGAAACTGATCTGGTCGAAGCTTGATCGATCTGAAACTTTGTCTTTACAGCAATCCTCATCAGCCCAAAAAAACTATGATCAAAATTTAGTCATCTCGAGATCCCTATATGGCGATCCTTTGAATTCTAACTTCAGTTTGATTAACATGGAATTCCATCCGAGATCCCTTCTAGTGATCTCTTTCAAAAAATATCTATATTTGTAGTTTGGCCAACCTGAAATCCCATCTGGCGATTTTCCTTAGCCAAAGCTAACATCGGTATTACGGTTGGGTTAACCTGAGATCCCTTCTGGCGACCTCCTTAAACCAAAATCTATAATTGTAGCTTACTCAACTTTGAATCCCATCTAGCGATTCCCTTTTAACCAAAATGAAATATGAGGTCCCTTTTAGCGACCTCCTTTGACCAATATCGAAATACGAGATCCCTTCTAGCGATCTCCTTTAAACAATCAACTTTGAATCCCATCTGGCGATTCCTTTTAACCGAAGCTGAAATATGAGGTCCCTTCTGGCGACCTCCTTTGATGAATATCGAAATACGAGATCCCTTCTGGCGAACTCATTTAACAAACAATCTTGGAATCCCATCTGTTGATTCCTTTTAACTAAAGCTGAAATATGAGGTCCCTTCTAGCGACCTCCCTTGATGAATATCGAAATACGAGATCCCTTCTGGCGATCTCATTTAACAAACAATCTTGGAATCCCATCTGGCGATTCCTTTTAACCAAAGCTGAAATATGAGGTCCCTTCTGGCGACCTCCTTTGATAAATATCGAAATACGAGATCCCTTCTGGTGATCTCTTTTAACCAATCAACTTGGAATCCCATCTAGCGATTCCTTTTAACCAAAGCTGAAAATATGAGATCTATTATGGCGATCTCCTTAATAAAAGACCAAAAAATATATTTTGTAAATTGGTCAACCTGGAATCCCATCTGGTGATTCCCTTTTACCGATTGATATCGATGTCGTTCTTCCTGATGGCAGGGTTTGAAAATTATTATTTTCTCTTTTTTTTAGGCTCTTCTCGTTGTTCTAGAATCAAAACCGTGATTCTTTGCTATCATCAACTCAATGATTCTTTCCTCGTCCACAATCTTGTTGGAATGCACTAAGGACTCCTTCTGTAACGATCCAAAAAACATACATGCAATGATTTACGATTAGATGCCATGCATGCATTCGTACCTGGTTTTGAAATATAGGCCCCATCATCTTCTTCTAGTTCATAAGACTCTCTCTTAACATGAGCTTGCTTTTGAAGTCGTATGCTGGATTCATCTCTCGTGTTGCCTATCATATCTTGGAGAAGAAGTCTTCGACTTTTTACAAGTAGCCTTTTTTTCTCAAAATGTATGACTTGTCATTGCCTCTTTGTCATGCTTTTGTCAAATGCTTTAGCTTGGTTTTCAAATCTATAGGCTTCCGTCCAGTTTCAAACACGTAAAACTTTTCATAAAAACATCTCTTATTGCCCCCAGTATAGGGGTGTGATCCTAGTCTAGGCTTTTATATAGAGAAGAAATTCATTCAGCCAATGATAAACTTTTTAGTGAGTGATGCGATAACAACAAGAAATGCATTGTTGGCATTAATGTAAAAATGATTGTTGTGAGATCAATGTAAAAAAAAGAAAGAAGTCATGGGCAAACTTTGCTTTATTGATTTAAGAGCCTACATCAAGCATAATATCTTTTTACAGAGTCAGAATTCACAGGTCGAGCTAGGTCTTCTCCATCCATTCTAGCTAACTTCAGCGCTCCTCCAGAGAATGCCTTCTTTACTATGTAAGGACCCTCGTAATTTAGTGCCCATTTGCTTTGATCATCTCCGGGTAACGACAATATTTTCTTCAATACTAGATCCCCTTCTTGAAACAACCGCGGTCTAACCTTTTTATCATATGCCTCGGCCATTCGTTTCTGGTAAAGTTGGTGATGACATATTGCAGCCATCCTCTTTTCACTGATCAGGTTCAGTTGCTCATGTCTCACTTTGGCCCACTCCTCTTCTAATTCGGAATCATAACACTCTTAACGACGGGATTTCCACTTCCAAAGGCATCACTGCCTCCATACCGTACACCAGAGAATATGGGGTAGTCCCTGTCGAGGACCTGACTGTAGTGCGTATGCATGAAGAGCAAACAACATCTCATGCCAATCTCTATATGTGACTACCATTTCTGAATAATCTTTTTGATTTCTTGTTGGCAGCTTCTACTGCGCCATTCATTTTGGTCGTATGGTGAGGAATTGGAATGCTTGATTTTCCATTTGTACAGCTCACTATCATTTGCCATTGAAATTCTGGCATTATCAGTATATCTTTCTGGAGGACCATCGCAAATCAAATCTTTTCTACAAACTTTTTCCACTTTTGTGTTACGTGGCATATGAATAGCTTCACCCATTTTGTGAAGTAGTCAATAGCACGAGGATAAATCTATGACCATTGCTAGCTTTTGGGTTACAGGTCCAATCACATCAATTCCCCACATTGAATGGCCAGGAGATATTAGATTAAATAGAGGAGCTGGTGGCATATTGACCTTGTCACTGTAAATTTGACATTTGTGACATTTTCTGACATAGTCGATACAATCTTTTTCTAGTGTCATCCAAAAATAACCAGCCCTTTGGATTTTCCTTGCCATCATATGCCCGCTAGCATGGGTTGAGCAAATCCCCTCATGGACCTCTCTAATGCCTTTCTAGCATCTGCCTCATCCAAACACCTTAACAGGGTTCCATCAAATGACCTTTTATATAAAATCTCTCCATCTAAATAGAAGTCTATAGCCAACCTTCTCAAGGTTTTCTTATCCGTTTAGAAGCTCCCACCGGATATTCCTGATTCTGCACAAGATTCTTGATATCGTAATACCAAGGTTGTCCGTCTATCTCTCCTTCAACTAAACAACAGTGAGCTGGATCATTTCTAATATCAATGTGTACCGGTTGTACCTTGCACTTGAGATCAATGGTAGTCATAGCTAGTGTGGCCAAAGCATCCGCAAAATGGTTCCCCTCCCTTCCCAGATGGGTGAATCTAATTTCTTCAAATTCCTTTGCTAGCATGGATAGGTATTCCTGGTAGGCCTCAACTTTTCTCTTTGGTTTGCCATTCCCCTTTACCTGGCAGATAATCAACATTGAATCCCCATATACATCTATCTTCTTTATCTTCAGCTCCAATGCCGCTTCTAAACCGAGGATACAAGCTTCATACTCAGCTGTATTGTTGGTGCACTCGAAATGTAGTTTAACCGAAACTGGATATTGTTTCTTATTAGGAGAGATTATTACCGCCCCTGCCCCGTTACCATATACATTCACTGCCCCGTCAAAAAACATGGTCCACCAATCTGTCTTTCTCTTCTTCCTTTTCTATTGACAATATATCTTCATCAGGGAAATCAAAATCCAAAGGTTCGTAATCTTCAACAGCATTATCGGCCAGATGGTCTGCGATTGCACTCCCTTTTACGGCTTTCCTTGTCATATACACTATGTCATATTCTGCTAATAAAACTTGCCACCTTGCAATTCGACTTGAGAGAAAGGGCTTGTTACAAATATACCTCAGAGGATCCACTTTTGAAATCAACCAAGTGGTATAGTATAACATGTAATGTCGCAACCTCTTTGCCGCCCACACCAATGCACAAAGCCTTTCTATCTCCGTGTATCTGGACTCACATTCAGTGAATTTCTTACTCAAGTAATAAATAGCTCTTTCCTTCCTTCCGGTTTCATCATGCTGACCCAATACAATCCCATGGCTACTTCAGTTACGGTTAGATATAATACTAGAGGTTTTCCTGATACAGGAGGAACCAGTAAAGGTGGATTTTGTAAATAATGCTTGATTTTATTGAATGCCTCCTCACACTCCTCATTCCAGGTTCCAGGATTCTTTTTCCTTAGTAGTCGGAATATAGGCTCGCATGTTGTTGTTAGCTGAGCTATAAACCGAGCAATGTAGTTCAACCTTCCCAAGAATCCTCTTACTTCTTTCTCCGTCTTAGGGGATGACATAGCCTGGATGGCCCTTACTTTATCTGGATCCACCTCTATACCTCTATCACTTACCACAAATCCTAACAGCTTGCCCGATTTAACTCCGAATGAACATTTTGCAGGATTAAGCCTTAGTTCATACTTCCTCAACCTCTCAAATAACTTCCTCAAAACTTCCACATGATCTTGTCCTTTTTAGACTTGGCAATCATATCATCTACATACACCTCAATTTCTTTGTGCATCATGTCGTGGAATAGAGTCACCATTGCTCTTTGATATGTTGCCCTGTTCTTTAACCCAAATGGCATGACCTTGTAGCAGTAGGTCCCCCAAGGTGTGACAAAAGTTGTTTTCGCCTTATCCTCTAGAGCCATTTTTATTTGGTTGTATCCTGAAAAACCGTCCATAAAGGAATAAGTGGAACTTCGGGCAGCATTATCCACTAAAACATCTATGTGTGGTAGAGGAAAATCATCCTTAGGGCTAGCTCTATTCAAATTCCGAAAATCCACACAAACTCTAATCTTCCCTTCCTTCTTAGGCACCACAACAATGTTAGATACCCATTGTGGATATCTAACTACTTCTAGAAAGCCAGCATCCCATTGCTTTTCGAGTTCTGCCTTGACCTTGATCCAAACGTCCGGGTGGGCCCTCCTTAGCTTCTGCTTGACTGGCTTATAACCTTCTTCCAACGGTATCTTGTGTACTACAATATTTGTATCCAAACTAGGCATATCTTCATAGGACCAAGCAAAGACATCTGAATATTCTTGTAACAGGGTGATCATTTTTATCCTTTGTTCAGAAGTAATTAAGGTACCTATTTTCAACTCTTTCTTGAGCTGATCACTGCCTACATTGATGGTTTCGAGTTCCTCGGCGGCAGGCTTCCAAGTTTGTTCCTGTTGTTCTACTACCCTGGTGAATTCACTGATATTGCTTTCATCCCACTCTTCTTCTTCCATAGCTATCACATGCTCGTTCAAGTTTGGCCATTTATTCTTGATGCTAAATGTATGTGCTATTATAGGAGATCCGCTTTCAGGATTCCTAAAAGCGGGAAGTGCTTGGTGTAAATGTATAAAAAACAATTTTGAAAAGTGCATGATCTCATCATTTATTTAAAGAAAAGGTGGGCTCCATGACAAATATAAAATCTAACTGACATCATGAGCCTTGATTGTCAACTAGAGGAAATAAAAGCAAACATAAGCAATGACAAAAGCATGTTAAGGCAAACAAAGTTGGTTTACATTTTGAAAACCACTGGAGCTTCTTGGGTCACCCAGTTCTGAAACTTCTCGTCCTAAGCCAACTTGCGCACCAAGGTCTTGGCGGAGACTTCTTCTAGTGTATGGACCGTCAGTTGTGGCAGCGCTTCATCTCCTTTTCCCGCTACTGCTTTCCTGTCATCTCCTTCCTTCTCATTTTCCTCCAAGGTGTTTATGCTCATATTTGCCAATTCTAGACCAAGGCTTTCAGCTCCTTTATCATGTTGCATTATGTATGCAGCTCTTGGGAAAATACGATAAGGGGAGGGATTTCTAGCTTTTCTTCTTCAGGATCTCTTCCTTTAATTCTAGCCATCCTTCTTGCCCTTCTCCGACCAGCAGCCCATCGATAATCCTCTTGGTTAGGTTGATACCCTAGCCCAAATCTTTGATCAGCTCTTTTCATCCTTGTCGGATTAACCCCTTCTGGTATCCCGACAATAAGGTTATACTGAAATGGGATCCCGCGGTCCAAGAAGCATAGACTTGCCATCCTTGCTGCTTCTGAGATCCTTGGCCTTCTCAATACTGTGTTTTCTGGCACCCAGTCGGTGTTCACAATCTCAAAAGCATGGATATTGTTATCCTTGCAATCACTTGCTTCGATAAAAGGCACAGCCACATTCTTTATCATGGATACTGTCTCCTCGGCCTTGACAGTTACCAACATCCCGTTCATGATATACTTCAGGCATTGGTGCAATGATGAAGCTACCGCCCCCGCTATGAATCCAAGGTCTTCCCAACAACATACTATAGGAAGGATGGATATCCATAACCTGAAGTGTCACTAGGAACATTTATGGTCCCACATATAGCTCCACTTCTAAAGTCCCAATTATTGGCCTAGGTGAGCCATCATACGCTCTGGCCATCATAGTACTCGGCTTCATGTGAGACTCATCGATCGGCATTTCCTCCAGAATGTGCTTTGGCAACACGTTAAGGGCCGAGCCATTATCAATGAGTACTTTCCCTATGAGGGAGTCCTTGCACCTAACCGTAATGTATAGGGGCTTGTTATGTCCGGTACCTTCAGCATCAAGCTCATTAGCCGTGAAGTACAGGTAATTAGTTGCATGGATCCTCCCCACTAGATGCTCCATGGTTTTATGTTCAATGTCTTGGGGTACATATGCCTCATTCAATACCTTTTGCAAGGCATTTTGATGCGGCTCAGAGCTGAGTATCAAGGACATAAGGGAGATCCTAGCTGGAGTCTTTTTTAGTTGATCTACTATACAATATTCGCTATGCTTGATCAGCTTCAAGAATTCATTCGACTCTTCTTCCGTCACCGACTTATTAACTTCTAGTGCTTTGTCCAGATCTACCACTTCTTTACCCTTTTCCTTCCTCAACTCCTCAGGCGTAAAGCAACGACCACTCCTAGTCAAACCACTTATCTTAGTCTGGAACAAAGGAAGAGGAGCTCAAACGTTGGAGGCATACCCATAATTATAAGGCATGGCATTGTGATTCCCTTTCGTGCAGGACGGTTTAACCAAGATCAGCCTTGGGGGCCCATTAGTTGTTTGTTGGACCTTGCATACTCCTGCCATCTCATCTTGACCTTCCATCATACTCACCGCACACCTGCTCTCCAGGGGTTCAATTCTCAATTGTCCCATTCTCAACATTTTTGCAATCTTTTCGCAAAACTCGACGCAATCCTCAATATGGTGTCCATCTCTTCCATGGAACTCACAGTAGTCACCTCCCTCCAAATGGCTTTCCACATTTGCCTCTAGAAATCCTGATCATACTAACATGTCGTACAATGTTTTCATAGGCACCTTCAACACCTTGCATTGATTTCCAACTTCTATCATGCCTACTCCACTACTATTTGGGGCATGTTTAGGCAATGGGTTTGAATTAAAATTGGGCTTGTCTTCAAAGGATACCCATCCTATCTTAATAAGCTCCAACAACCTCTTCTTGAAAGCGTAATAGGTTTCAATCCCATGCCCTGGATTACCCGCATGGTACTCGCAAGTCAACTCGGGTTTGTACCAAATTGGGAATGGTGGTTGTAGTGGTAGTGTAGGGATAGGAGCTATGTGTCCAATGCTCAATAGTTTGGCGTACATGTCCTTCAAAGGCATGGGTAACGGCGGCAGTTGTTCTGAAGTGTATCTTGTATGGGGTCTTTGGTAGTGATTTTGGTTGTTTGACTGGTTATTTGTTCGATTAGGGGAAAAAGGTTGGTTAAAGTTTATGTGTGAGAATTGAGAGGTAGGTACTTATGGATTATGGGAATCTACTCTCTTGCCCTTATACTCACCTTCCAAGTTGTTAATATCACCTTCTCTCTTTCCTCCAATAAAACCCTTCTTTTCCAATGGCATCGCTATACGCTCAACTTTAATCCCTTGCTCTATCCTTTCAGCTATGCGTACCGCATCATAAAAATGTTGAGAGGAGCTACCCATTAGGTGCTCATAATAAGGTACCTTGAAGGTATTGGCAAACAAGCTCACCATCTCTGTTTCTATCAAAGGGAGTTGGACATGCATTGCCTCATCCCTCCATATTTGTGCATAAGCCCTTACTGACTCTTGGCTCCTTTTCTCCATTGACATTAGACTTGTTCGATCAGGAGCGATTTCCATGTTAAACTTGTACTGCTTAAGGAAAGCCTCCACCAAGTCTCTCCAGCTTCTGATCTTGACACTATCTAACCTCATGTATCAGCTCAAAGCGGACACTAGGAGGCTATCTTGAAAGAAATAGATTAGCAGTTTATCATCGCGGATTACTTCTGCCATTTTATTGCAGTCGGATCGAAGGTGAGTGTTTGGGCATTCCAAACCAGTGTACTTAATGAACTCCGGTATCCTAAAATCTTTTGGCACCACGATGTTTGGTACCAAACACACCTCAGGTGCTCGCATGGGGTCAAACCAGTCATTACCCTCAACTTCCCTTAATCTTTCTTCCAAGGCAAACAACTTGTCCTGATCCATCAAATTGGGAGACCTATTATCCGGGATTCCCTCCATTGTTAAGTCAACAGTGATTGGAGCCTGAGTTGGTTGGATAGGGGTAGTAGGCACAAAATGTTGTTCATTGGCCGAGTTTGCCCCCTGGTTTTGGGATGCTTGAGGGATGTGAGCTGTTGGCGCTCCTTCAGATGGTTATGCTGACGTTCCCTCCTCATTCTTAGTTCTTAGAAGTTGCTCAAGTAGGTCGGTCAGCCTAGCAACTTCATTTTTTACGAATTCTAACTCTAAGTGAGCTCTTTCTTCGTTCTCCATCCTTGATCTGGACTGGGTTTGGTGGACTCTGGACGTGGGACCTATGTTTCATGATCTGCAGATGCGTGCATAGATGTATGATAAAAATGCATGATTGTGATAAGAATGCTTTGTTCATTGGGTATGGATACGACCTTCTTGTGAACGAATAATAGCCATCACATTATAAGCATAATTTCTCTTGTCACATTGCTTTGATAGGAGTTTTGCCTTTCGAGTCGTTTGCTTGAATCATATTCACCAAGAGATAGATTTTGCATAAGAAGATGGGTCAACGCCCTTTTCATTAATGCTTGATAAATTTATTACATTTAGAAATAAAAAGAAATACAACATGTTAATCCCTTTCCTACATAAACTCTTTAGCCAAAGGTAAGAAGGCAAAGCCGCGGTTCTCAATCTTCCCTAGAAAGGCATTGGTTTCAGCTAGGCTTCGGCGATAGCGAATGATGTCTCCTCCCATATTCCATGCATTAATTCTAATAATTCGAGCATGTGCAGCAGCTTCGTCCATTTGCTCATCTGTCTTGGTCATTTTTTCTATGAGCAACATGTTGGTTCTGTTCAAAGCAGTGTTGTTGGCGTCGATTTGATCCTTGTGTTTTTTCATTGTTAGTAGCTTCTCGTCTAAATACTTTACCTTTTCACATTCTTTGTCAAGTTTTATCCTCATAACTTTTATCTCATTCTTCTTAACCGCTAACTCTGCTTCAACATCCTTGAAACCTCTCCTTTCACTTTCTTTTACAATCCCCGTAGAACGGCTTTCCCACTCCATATATTTCTTATTCACATCCTCATACTTCCCAATCATATTCATCGGTTCGAATTGCACTTGCGCAAATTTTTCTTGGTAATATTCTGCACTTCCTTGGCAATCGTTAAAGTCCATCTCCATTGCTTCAAGTTCAGAGCAACTTTGCATCCAATCCAAACTCATTCCAACTAGCTCCTTCTCAGTTTCTT
This sequence comes from Populus tremula, assembly GCA_964019445.1. NCBI lineage: Eukaryota > Viridiplantae > Streptophyta > Magnoliopsida > Malpighiales > Salicaceae > Populus > Populus tremula. Next base: position 76,319 of record CAXHTJ010000946.1, read on the forward strand.
TCCTAGCACTCTTCTCCTCACCTAGCTTTAACTCAAGCTTTGTTATTTTCGCATCTCTAGACTATATTTGCTCATCTAGAAATGCTCTCCTTTTATCCTCTTCTAGCATCATTTCTTCTAACATTGCCTTGTCTTTTCTGCTTTTGCTCAACTCTATTCGAAGTTTTTCCACTTGCCTTCTCAACTCATCT
>CAXHTJ010000947.1:0-28938 GCA_964019445.1 Populus tremula
GGCACAAAGGCGGACGAGAGGCAAGCGCAACAGGGGCGGCGGGCCCCGCGGAGGCCGCCAAGCCCGGGCCCGGGCGGGGGGGCGCGGGAGAGGAGACAGGGACAGGGGGAAGCGCGGGAAGCCAGGCAGGCGCGGCACGAAGGAGAGGACGAGGCAGGGGGCGACCGGAAGAGAGGCAGAGGACGCCCGCCGGGGACCCGCGCGGGGGAAGGGCGGCACGGGACAGGCAGAGCACGGGGCAGAAAGCACAGGGCGGGAGCAGCCGCAGGGACCAGCGCAAGGCGGGGGGGAAGGAAACAGGCGGAGGCCCCGGGGCCGGACCAGGGCGGAGGCGACGGGGCGACGCCCGGGAAGGCCCCCGAAGGGGCCGGGCCCAGGCCGGCCCCCGGCCGGCACGCGACGACCCGCGCGCGCCGCGGGAGCAGCGCGAGCAGGCCACCGACAGCCGACGGGGCGGGACGGGGACCCCCGAGCCCAGCCCGCAGAGCCAAGCCGGGCCCGAGGGACGGAGCCAGGGGGCCGACGGCCCGGGCCGACAGGGGCCAGCGACCAGAGGCGGGGCACCGGGGAGACCGGAGGCGGGAGGAGGACGACCGGGCGGGGGAGGCACGCGGGCCGCCGGAGGGGCAAGGGCCGCCGGGGGCGCACCGGACACCACGCGACGGGCGGGGCGCGGCCAGCCGCGGGACCCGACCGCCGACGAAGGCGGGGCCAGGGGGGCGGGCGGGGGAAACAGAAAAGAGAACGCGGCCCGAGGCCCCCGCCGACGGCGCCGGACGCCCGAACGGGGCCGGCAGCCGCCACGGCCCGGGCAGGAAGGGGAACCCGAGGCCCGGGCGAAGCGCGCGCGCGAACGCGCGGGCGGACGGGCGGCCCCCGGCGCGGAGGAGCGACGAACCCAGGGGCAAGGGCCGGGCACAGGGAACCGGGCCCCGCGGCGGCCGGCAAAGGGCGCAGGGAAGAGGGGCGACGACCACCAAGAGCGGCACCGACGGCCGCGCCGCCCGGGCGCGCGCCCCGGGGGGGCAGCGACCGCCGCGCCCGCCGACGCAGCGGGGCCGGGCGCGGCCCCGACGGCCGGGGAAGGGCGCGCGCGGCAGCGCCAGCCAGGGCGGGGCGAGGGAGGCGGCAGGGAGGGGGGACACACGCCGGAGCGGAGGGCGACGGCCAGGACCACCGGCCGGCGGCGGAAGCGACCAACACCCGGGGGGGGCGAGGGGAGCGCGCAGGGGGCACCGGAACCCGGCGGCCGGGCAGCCCGCAGCGCCAGGGCGGCGGACCAAAAAGGGCCCACGGGGAGCGCGCGAGGCCGGGCGCGGCGCAACGAAGCAGCCGCGCCGGCCGACCGAGGGAAAGGGGGAGAAGAGGCGAGGGCGGGGCGCCCCCGAGGCCGCGAAGCAGGGGCGGGACCCGAGAGAACGCGCACCGAGCGCCAGCGAGCCGGAGGGAAACGGCGGAGGGAACCAGCGACGAGACGGGGCGAGGAGGCGGGCGCCCCGAGACCCAAGGCAGACGAACGAGGGCACGGCAGGAGCGCGGCGGGCCGCCACCAGAGGGGCCGCGGGCGGCGCCCGCGCAGGCAGAGGGCACCAGCGGGCGGGGCCCGACAGGCAGGCGCGCACGCGAACCCGGCGCAGAAGAGCAAGGGCGGGCGGCGGGGCAACCCGCGAGGGGAGCCCGCCAGGCAGCGGCCGGGCGCCGGACGGGGGACGCGCCCGGGGACGCGCACACAGGGCAGACGCCGGGGGCCGGGGGCAAGACGGGACGAAGGGGGAGCCCACAGGCCGAGGCCCGGAGCGCGCAGGGGCCGGGGCACGCCGGGACGGCGCGCGCGGCAGGCCACGAGCGCGACGACGGCGGCGCCACGGGCGGGGCAAAGGCCCGGGCGGGGGCCGCCACCGCGAGCCGCAGCGGGCCACGCCCCGAGCCGAGCGGCGGACCGGCCGGAACCGGGCCACAGCCGACCGGGGCGCAGCGCCGGCCCCCAGCCACGGCCCGCCCGACAAGGGCAAGCACGCGGGGACGCGCGGGGCAAAGGCCGGGGCAGCGGCCCGGGCCGGGACGGGGGCGAGCGGGCGCGCGCCCGGAGGGAGCCGGGGACGGAAGGGACCGCCCGAGGGGGGCGGCAGGCCCAAACAACCCGACGCGCAGACAGCGCCGCGGGGGCGGCAGGGGCCAGCCACGACGGGGCGCGCACCCGCGCCGGCGCCCCGGGCCAGGGGACGGGGGCCGGGGCCGCCGCGGAGGACGCGGCGCCAGACGACAAGGCGGACGCCGCAGGCGCCAGAGGCGCAAGCGGGGCAGGCCCGGGGCGCGCGCCGGGACGAGGGGAAGCCGGGGAAGGGGCGGGGCCGCCGCGGAGGGAGAGGCGGAAACGCACGGGGGAGGCCCGCCGGACCGGGGGGCGCAACGAGAGCAGCCGAGAAAGGCGAGGCCCGAGGGGCCAGGAGAGCCCGGGGGCGACAGGCGCGCGCACGACCGGGGCCGAGGGGCGCGCAACCACCGCGCGGCGGGGCGACCGGCGCCGAGGACGCGAGGGGGCCAACCGCGAGCGGGAGCGCGCGGGAGACCAGGAGCCGCCCCCCCGCGCAAGCCGAGGGGAGAGGGGGCGACGAGGCGGGACACCCAGGCAGACGGGCCCGCGACCAGGAGGCCGCGGGCGCAACGGGCGGGCAAAGACGCGAGGGGGCACGGAGGCGGCAAGGCACACCAAGGAGCGCAGGGCGCGACGGGCGGCAGCGAGGCGAGAGCCGAGAGAGCCGGGGCCGAGAGGCGGGAGAGGAGCACCAGAAGAAGGCGCGCCCCCGACGCCGAGGCGACGGGGGCGCGCGCCGAGGACGCAAGGGCCGGGGCGCGGCGCGCGCCGGGGGGCGGGGCGAGCCGCGCAGGGCGCAGACGCGGCCCGCCACGGCCCGCGAGGACGCGAGGGCGGGGCCCCCCGAGCCCAGCGGGGCAGGCCACGGGGGCGCGGGGCGGGCGGCGAGGCAGGGGCGACAAGGAGCCGGCCGCAGGGGCACCGACGGAAACCGGGGGACGACGGCGCCGGCCGCGAAAGGAGAAGGGGCAGGGGACGGCGCGCGACGGCGCCGGCGGCGAACCGCCCACGGCGCCGCGAGCCGAACACGGCACCGGACCAGGCAAGCGGGAGGAGCGACGGGCGGGGGGACAAAGGGCAGGGACGGAGGCAACGCGAGCGGAGGACGCGCGCGGAGAGGAAGGCCGCGGGGAAGACCAACAAGGGCAAGGAGCGAGCCCCAGCACGAGGAAAGGGCAAAGAGGACCCGGGCCGGGCGGCCAAGGCGAGAGACGCGGGGAAGACAGCAGGGAGCGCGCGGGCGGCCCAGAACAGCGAAGGGCAGCACAGACCGGGGAGGGCCGCAAACGGCCGGGCCGGGAAGGCCAGAGGCCCGCGAAGAAGCGGGCCGCGGAGGGGCACCGCCGCAGAGCGAGGGAGCGGAGGGCGCGGGCGGGAACGGAAGGAACCAGACAAAGCGCGCCACCAACGAAGAACGGCCAGGCACCACCACCCAGAGAAGCAAGAAAGAGCGCGCAGGCGGGCAAGCCGGACGGGCGGACCGGGGAAGGGGCCCCGGGGGGAGGCAAAGGAAGCCGCAGGCGCCACGCCGGGGGGCCCGGCCGGCAAGGCCGGGAAGGGGCAGCCGGGCGACCAGACGCCCCCCAGAACCCAAAAACGGGGAGGGCGCAGAAGGGGCGGGCGGAGGCCGAGAAGCAACAGCCGCCAAGCCCGGGGCGGCAGCGGGAGGGGGGAGACGAGGACGGGAGCGGAGCGGCGGCGAGCCCCCAACGGGCGGGCGGGAGGAAGGAAAACAGCCGGGGCAAAGGCGGGCGCAGGGGGCGGCGGGCAGAAAGCCAAGAAGGGCACCGCGGACGAGGAAAGACGAAGGCCCCCGACGGGCCCGGGGAAGCAGGACGCCGAGCCCGAAGGCCAACACAAGAGGAGCGAAAGCCGAGGAGGGAGCCCAGGCGAAGGGAGCCAGAGCGGAGGCGGGCGGGAGCACGCGAAGGGCGGCAAAGGAACAGCACCGGAGGCACGACCCGGCCAGGGAAGGCCAGGAGCGCAGCGCCGGGAGAAGGGACGAGGCGACCGGGGCACACCGGAGGCGGACCGGCCGACCCAACCCAAAGGCCAACGACGAGCGGGGAACGGCAACAACGGAAAGAGACGCGAGGGGAGCGGGAAGGACCGCGGCGGCGGGCACCAGACGGGCCCGCCAAGGGAGCCGCGGGGGAGGGAGAGGGGACGCAGGCCAAGGACCAGACGCGAAGAGCCCGGGAGGGGAGGGAGGGGCACGACCGCCCCGGGGCAGGAGGGGAAGGGGCGCGCCGGCGGCCGGCCGGGGAGGGGGAGCCGGGGCGCAGGCGCCCGCGCCGGAAGCGAACCCGAAGGCGCCGGCACCCGGCACCACCAGGGGAGGCCGCGAGCCGACCAGCGAAAGGGGAGAGGGCAGAAAGGGGAAGGAGGCGGCGCCAGCACGAGGGCCGGGCGAGCCGGCGAGGGAGCAGGAAGCAGCAGAGCAACGGGCAGAGCCCGCGGCGACCGGGGAGCGAAGAAAGGCGGCCCGGCCAGAAGGCGGGGGGGGCACGGAGGAGCGCGAGAAGGACGACGGGGAGCCGAGGAGCAAAGACCAGCAAACAAACGAGAACGGAGGGAAGGAGCCAGGCGCAGGGGCACAGGCGGAAGGAGGGCAGACGGACACAGGCAGGGCGGAAGCGGGGAGACAAGCAGAGGACGACGGCAGGAGCAACCAGGGAGCAGGCCGGGGCGACACCACGACCCGCACGAGCCCCGACGCCGAGGAGACGAGGGGCCGAGACGGGCGAGGAAGGCGGGCGGAGCGAGCACGAGCGGCGCGAACGGGACAGGCGCGGGGGCGGAGGCCCCCGCGCCGGCAGCGCAGGCCGCAGCCGAAAGCACGAGCGACCGCGCGGGGGCCAGGGCGGCGGGAGGCCGCGCGACGGGAACACGGGCGCCGCGGCGAGGGGCGCCCCGCGCCCCCGGGGAGGCGCGCGGCGGAGAGGGACAGCGGCACAGGCAAAGGCCACCGAAGGGGGACGCAGCACAGGAACCCCGCCGCGCCGCAAGGCACCCAGGGCCGGGCGCGGAGAGGGAGGGGGCAGCAGGCCGACAGGGCGGGGCACAAGCACGGAGCCGGCCGACACGGACAGCCCAAGGACCGCGCAGGCGACGCGGCGGACACGCGACAACAAGCCCGACGAGCGAACCACGGCCACGAGGGCAAGGGGAAACACCCGAGAGAGAGCGGGCCCGCACCGCGGGACGCGAAAGGAGCGCGAAGGGACAAGCAACACGCCGCGGGGGGACGCGAAGGAGCGCGAAGGGACAAGCAACAAGCCGCGGGGGACGCGGCGGAGCGCGAAGGGACAGGCCGCGGGGGACGCGGCGGAGCGCGAAGGGACAGGCCGCGGGGGACGCGGCGGAGCGCGAAGGGACAGGCCGCGGGGGGAGCAACAGGGACAAGCAGCGGGGGGCCAGCGGCCGCAGCGCGGAAGACGGAGGCCAGGCCGCGGCAGCGGGCACAGCGCGCAGGAGCGGGGGGAGGGCGAGGAGAGCCAGCACGGGGGCACGAGCGCGGCAACGGAAGGCGGCACGCCCACGCGGGACAGCGCGCCGCGCAAGCCCCAAGCGCGGCGGGCCGCACCAGACACGGCGGCCAGGCCGCCAGCGGGCGAGCACAGGCAGCGGCCACCGCGGCCGGACGGCGCGCCAAGCCGGGGGGCGCGGGGGGCGGCCAGCACCGGGGCACGAGGGGAAGCCAGGGAAGGCCCCACACCCGAGACCGCGGAGAAGCAGCCCCAACGCGCCCAACGGCGGGGAGCGGGGCACGGCAGCGGGGGCCGGAAGCGGGACGGCGCCGGGACGGAGCGCCAAGCCGGGGGCGCGGGGGGCCGCCAGCACCGGGGCACGAGGGGAAGCCGGGAAGGCCCCACACCCGAGACCGCGGAGAAGCAGCCCCAACGCGCCCAACGGCGGGGAGCGGGGGACGGGCAGGGAGGCCGGCCACCGCCACCGGGACGGCGCGGCAAGCGGAGAGGCGCGCGGCAGCGGCCAGCACCGGGGAACGAGCGCGGCGGGGAAGGCCCCACGCCCACGCCGCGGAGAAGCAGCCCCAACGCGCCCAACGGCGGGGAGGGGGCCCGGGGACGGGGCCGGAAGCGGGACGGCGCGCCAAGCCGGGGGCGCGGGGGGGCGGCCGAGGGGGGGCACGAGCGCGGGCAAAGCAGAGGGCGGGCGCGCCCGCAGCCGCGGAGAAGCAGCCCCAACGCGCCCAACGGGGGAGCGGGCACAGGGACGGGGCCGGAAGCGGGGCGGCGCCGGCCGGAAAACGGGGCAGCGAGGGCGGCGGGACGGCGGGCCAGGAGGCCCCCACGGGAGGCCGAGGAGAGCAGCAGCCCACAAAGCCCCCGCGGCAGGCCGAGGGGCGCCAGCCAGCGCGCCCCAGGGCCAGCCAGGGGGCACCCCCCGAAAGAGCGAGAAGGGGGAGGCAGCGCGGGCAGGGGGAGACACGACGAGGGCCCAGCGGGCACCCCCCCGCGAAAAAAGGCAGGGCGGGGGAGGGGAGCGGAAAGGGGCACAGAGGGGGGCAAAAAGCCAAGCCAACGGGAGAAAGGGCCCAGAGGGGGCGAGGGCGGGAAGGAGGGGGGGAGGGGCCGACCAGGAAAAAGCAAGGAAAGACGCAAAAAGAGGAACCGGCCCGGAAGGACCCCAAAGGGGGCGGGCAGCCGCACAAAAAGAGGGCGGAGGGGACGGGAGGGGGGCAGGGGGAACGCACGACGGGGCGGGGGGGAGGCGAGAAAACCGGCAGCGCCAGGCGCGGCCAGCGACGGCGGGCGGGCCCCAGCAGCGCCGAGCCGCGCCCGCGCGGGGGGCAGGCACGAGCGCAGGGGCCCCGGGCCCGAAGGCAGCCCCCCCGCGGGCAAGAGAGCAAGCCAGCAGGGGCGGGCCCCGCGGCCGCGCGGCCGAGGGGCCCCGGGGGCAGCGCGGCCGCGGCCCCGGGCCCGAAGGCAGCCCCCCGCGGGCAAGAGAGGCAAGCCAGCGGGGGCGGGCCGCGCGGCCGAGGGGCCCCGGGGGCAGCGCGGCCGCGGCCCCGGGCCCGAAGGCAGCCCCCCGCGGGCAAGAGAGCAAGCCAGCGGGGGCGGGCCGCGCGGCCGAGGGGCCCCGGGGGCAGCGCGGCCGCGGCCCCGGGCCCGAAGGCAGCCCCCCGCGGGCAAGAGAGCAAGCCAGCGGGGGCGGGCCGCGCGGCCGAGGGCCCACGGGGGCAGCGCGGCCGCGGCCCCGGGCCCGAAGGCAGCCCCCCCGCGGGCAAGAGAGCAAGCCAGCGGGGGCGGGCCGCGCGGCCGAGGGCCCCGGGGGCAGCGCGGCCGCGGCCCCGGGCCCGAAGGCAGCCCCCCCGCGGGCAAGAGAGCAAGCCAGCGGGGGCGGGCCGCGCGGCCGAGGGGCCCCGGCGGGCAGCGCGGCCGCGGCCCCGGGCCGAAGGCAGCCCCCCGCGGGCAAGAGAGCAAGCCAGCGGGGCGGGCCGCGCGGCCGAGGGCCCCGGGGGCAGCGCGGCCGCGGCCCCGGGCCCGAAGGCAGCCCGCCCCGCGGGCAAGAGAGCAAGCCAGCGGGGGCGGGCCCCGCGGCAGCCCCCGGGGCCGGGAGCCGACCCCCGAGACGAAGGGCCGGCGGGCCGGGGCAGCCCAGCGGCCAGAGGGGGGCGGCAACAAAGCGGCGCGCCGAGGGGCCACGACGGGCCGCCAGCGGAAGGGACCGCGCGGCCGAGGGGCCCACGGCGGGCAGCGCGGCCGCGGCCGCGGCCCCAGCGGGGGCGGAGCCGCGCCCGCGCGGGGGCAGGCAAGAGCGCAGGGGGCCAAGGCCCGAAGGCAGCCCCCCCGCGGGGAAGAGAGCCAGCCAGCAGGGGCGGGCCCCGCGGCAGCCCCCGGGGCGCAGCGCGGCAGGGAAAAGCAGGGCCGCGCGCGCGCGCGCCCAAGCGCCCAAGCGCCCAAGGGCCCCCAAGGGCCCCAGGCCCGCAGGCCCCAGCGCCCAGCGCCAAGCGCAGACGCGGGCGCGGCGCGGGCGGGCGCCGCGGCGCGGGGGAGGGGAGAGGGACGGGGGCGGAGCGGGGCGCGCCGGCCGGAAAACGGGGCAGCGAGGGCGGCGGGACGGCGGGCCGGGAGGCCCCCCACGGGGAGCAGCAGCGCGCAAAGCCCCGCGGCAGGCCGAGGGGCGCCAGCCAGCGCGCCCCAGGGCCAGCGGGGGCACCCCCCGAAAGAGCGAGAAGGGGGAGGGCAGCGCGGGCAGGGGAGACACGACGAGGGCCCAGCGGGCACCCCCCCGCGAAAAAGGCAGGGCGGGGGAGGGGAGCGGAAAGGGGCACAGAGGGGGCAAAAAGCCAAGCCACCGGGAGAAAGGGCCCAGAGGGGCGAGGGCGGGAAGGAGGGAGGGGCCGACGAGGAAAAAGCAAGGAAAGACGCAAAAAGAGGAACCGGCCCGGAAGGACCCCAAAGGCGGCGGGCAGCCGCACAAAAAGAGGGCGGAGGGGACGGGAGGGCACGGGGAAAGCACGACGGGGCGGGGCGGGAGGCGGGGAAAACCGGCAGCGCGCAGGCCGCGGCCACCGGAGGGGCCCCGGGAAAACGCGGGCGGGCACGGGCGGGGCCGCCCCGCGCCACCAGGGCAGGCCGCGAAGCCCCCCCAGCAGCAGGGGAGCCGAGGGGCAGGGAGGGAACGACGCCGCCGGGGAAGCGCACCCGGCCGACGCGGGGAGGAAGAGAGCGCGGCGGCCAAGAGACGAACAACGCAGCGGGAGGGAGGGGAGAGGGCAGAGAAGGGAAGGACGCGGGGCGGGCAGCCAGCGGAGAGGGCCGCCAGCGGCACAAAGCCGCGCGGCCGAGGGGCCGACGGGGCCGAGGGGGCGGAACAGCCCCGCGGGCGGCCGCGCGGCCGAGGCCAACACGGCCGGCGGGGCGGAACAGCCCCGGGCGGCAGCGCGGCCCGCGACGAAGGGGCCGGCCGGGCCGGGACAGCCCAGCGGCCAGCCCGGGGGCGGCAACAAAGCGGCGCGGCCGAGGGCCCCGACGGGCCGCCAGCGGCGGAGCGCCGCGCGGCCGAGGGCCCCACGGGGGCAGCGCGGCCCCGGCCGAGGCCCCCAGGCGGGGCGGCACGCCGAGGACGAGAAACAGGCCGGACGCAGCGCCAGCACCGGCGGCCGAGGCGGCCGACGGCGCCGAGGGCGGCGGCGCGGCCGAGGCCAGCACGGCCCGCGGGGGCCGAACAGCCCCGGCGGCGGCAGCGCAGCCCCGGGACGAGGGGGCCGGCCGGGCCGGGACAGCCCAGCGGCCAGCCCAGGGGCGGCAAAAAAGCGGCGCGGCCGAGGGCCCACGGGGGGCAGCGCGGCCACGGCCCCAGGGGGGCGAGGCCCCCAGGCGGGGCGGCAAGCCGAGGACGAGAAAGCGGCCGGACGCAGCGGCAGCACCGGCGGCCGAGGCCGACGACGGGGCCGAGGCGGCGGCGCGGCCGAGGCCAGCACGGCCGGCGGGGCCGAACAGCCCCGGGGGCGGCGGCGCAGCCCCGCGACGAAGGGCCGGCCGGGCCGGGACAGCCCAGCGGCCAGCCCGGGGGCGGCAAGCAAGCGGCGCCGCCGAGCGGCCCCGACGGGCCGGCAGCGGGCACAAAGCGGCGCGGCCGAGCGGCCCCGGGGGGGCAGGGCGGCCACGGCCCCGAGGGCGAGACCAACAAGGCGGGCGCGGCAAGCCGGGGACGAGCCAGGCCCGAGAGCCCGGGAGCGCGGCCCGGGCCCCGCCCAGCCCAGCCGCCGCGACGCCGGGCCCCGAGAGGGGCCGGGGGGACGAAGCGGAGCGACAGGGGCGGAAGCGCAGGGGAGCGGGGCAGCAAGGCCACGCGGCCACGGACAAGACCCCGGCGCGGAGGGAAGGCGGCGGCAAAGGAGGCGACCCGCCGCGCGGGGGAAGGGGACGGCAAGGCGGCCCGCGCGGCGCGGGCGCCGCGAGGGCGGGGCCAACGGCACGGGCCGCCGGGCCAAGAGGCCCCGACGGCAGGGCGGCAAGCGGACGGCGGGCGCACGCGGCGCAGCGAGCCCGGAGGCGGACGGAGAGGCGGGCAGGCAGAAGCCAACGCACGGGAGCGGCGCGCCACGGGCGGGGCAACCAAGCGCGAGGACCAAGGGGCGAAGCAACGGGGCCGCGCGGACGAGGGGGAGGACGAGGGCGACACGGGCAGCAGGAGGGGAAAACGAACCGGGCGCACGACGGGCGAAACCCAGCGCACGGGCCCGAGGGGGGGGAACAAGCCAACACGGGGGAAGGCGGCGGCACAAGGAGAGGAAGAGCCGACAGCGAAGGAGCAAAAAGCAACGGCGCGAGGAACGCGGGGCGGCCACAAGCCAGGGAGCCCGGGGGAACGGGGCGGACACCGCGAGCGGCAAAGGCCGAAGGGCGAAAGGAGCGAGAGGCCACGCGGGCACGGGGCGGAGGCGGACGGGAAAGCAGAAGCAAACGAGCGGGGACCCGGGGGGCCACACGAGAGGGGGCGCGGGGAGCGCAGCGGAGGACACCGGCGGGAGGGGAACAGAGGGGCCGCCCCAGCCAAACGCCCCACCGGACAAGGGCGGCCGCCCGGAGCGGCCGCCGAAGCGGCCGGGGGCCAAAAAGAGGGGCAGCGCCCCGCCGCCGAGGCACGGAAGAAGGAAAAGAACGGGAAAAGGAGGGGAGGGCACCGGCGCCGAAGCGCCCACGGAGCCGACACCGCGCAAGGCAGGGCACAAAGGCGGACGAGAGGCAAGCGCAACAGGGGCGGCGGGCCCCGCGGAGGCCGCCAAGCCCGGGCCCGGGGCGGGGGGGCGCGGGAGAGGAGACAGGGACAGGGGGAAGCGCGGGAAGCCAGGCAGGCGCGGCACGAAGGAGAGGACGAGGCAGGGGCGACCGGAAGAGAGGCAGAGGGACGCCCGCCGGGGACCCGCGCGGGGGGAAGGGCGGCACGGGGACAGGCAGAGCACGGGGCAGAAAGCACAGGGCGGGAGCAGCCGCAGGGACCAGCGCAAGGCGGGGGGAAGGAAACAGGCGGAGGCCCCGGGGCCGGACCAGGGCGGAGGCGACGGGGCGACGCCCGGGGAAGGCCCCCGAAGGGGCCGGGCCCAGGCCGGCCCCCGGCCGGCACGCGACGACCCGCGCGCGCCGCGGGAGCAGCGCGAGCAGGCCACCGACAGCCGACGGGGGCGGGACGGGGACCCCCGAGCCCAGCCCGCAGAGCCAAGCCGGGCCCGAGGGACGGAGCCAGGGGGCCGACGGCCCGGGCCGACAGGGGCCAGCGACCAGAGGCGGGGCACCGGGGAGACCGGAGGCGGGGAGGAGGACGACCGGGCGGGGGAGGCACGCGGGCCGCCGGAGGGGCAAGGGCCGCCGGGGGCGCACCGGACACCACGCGACGGGCGGGGCGCGGCCAGCCGCGGGACCCGACCGCCGACGAAGGCGGGCCAGGGGGGCGGGCGGGGAAACAGAAAAGAGAACGCGGCCCGAGGCCCCCGCCGACGGCGCCGGACGCCCGAACGGGGCCGGCAGCCGCCACGGCCCGGGGCAGGAAGGGAACCCGAGGCCCGGGCGAAGCGCGCGCGCGAACGCGCGGGCGGACGGGCGGCCCCCGGCGCGGAGGAGCGACGAACCCAGGGGCAAGGGCCGGGCACAGGGAACCGGGCCCCGCGGCGGCCGGCAAAGGGCGCAGGGAAGAGGGGCGACGACCACCAAGAGCGGCACCGACGGCCGCGCCGCCCGGGCGCGCGCCCCGGGGGGCAGCGACCGCCGCGCCCGCCGACGCAGCGGGGCCGGGCGCGGGCCCCGACGGCCGGGGAGAGGGCGCGCGCGGCAGCGCCAGCCAGGGGCGGGGCGAGGGGAGGCGGCAGGGGAGGGGACACACGCCGGAGCGGAGGGCGACGGCCAGGACCACCGGCCGGCGGGCGGAAGCGACCAACACCCGGGGGGGCGAGGGGAGCGCGCAGGGGGCACCGGAACCCGGCGGCCGGGGCAGCCCGCAGCGCCAGGGCGGCGGACCAAAAAGGGCCCACGGGGAGCGCGCGAGGCCGGGGCGCGGCGCAACGAAGCAGCCGCGCCGGCCGACCGAGGGAAAGGGGAGAAGAGGGCGAGGGCGGGGCGCCCCCGAGGCCGCGAAGCAGGGGCGGGACCCGAGAGAACGCGCACCGAGCGCCAGCGAGCCGGAGGGAAACGGCGGAGGGAACCAGCGACGAGACGGGGCGAGGAGGCGGGCGCCCCGAGACCCAAGGCAGACGAACGAGGGGCACGGCAGGAGCGCGGCGGGCCGCCACCAGAGGGGCCGCGGGCGGCGCCCCGCGCAGGCAGAGGGCACCAGCGGGCGGGGCCCGACAGGCAGGCGCGCACGCGAACCCGGCGCAGAAGAGCAAGGGCGGGCGGCGGGGCAACCCGCGAGGGGAGCCCGCCAGGCAGCGGCGGGCGCCGGACGGGGGACGCGCCCGGGGACGCGCACACAGGGCAGACGCCGGGGGCCGGGGGCAAGACGGGACGAAGGGGGAGCCCACAGGCCGAGGCCCGGAGCGCGCAGGGGCCGGGGCACGCCGGGACGGCGCGCGCGGCAGGCCACGAGCGCGACGACGGCGGCGCCACGGGCGGGGCAAAGGCCCGGGCGGGGGCCGCCACCGCGAGCCGCAGCGGGCCACGCCCCGAGCCGAGCGGCGGACCGGCCGGAACCGGGCCACAGCCGACCGGGGCGCAGCGCCGGCCCCCAGCCACGGCCCGCCCGACAAGGGCAAGCACGCGGGGACGCGCGGGGCAAAGGCCGGGGCAGCGGGCCCCGCGGGACGGGGGGCGAGCGGGCGCGCGCCCGGAGGGAGCCGGGGACGGAAGGGACCGCCCGAGGGGGGCGGCAGGCCCAAACAACCCGACGCGCAGACAGCGCCGCGGGGGCGGCAGGGGCCAGCCACGACGGGGCGCGCACCCGCGCCGGCGCCCCGGGCCAGGGGACGGGGCCGGGGCCGCCGCGGAGGACGCGGCGCCAGACGACAAGGCGGACGCCGCAGGCGCCAGAGGCGCAAGCGGGGCAGGGCCCGGGGCGCGCGCCGGGACGAGGGGAAGCCGGGGAAGGGGCGGGGCCGCCGCGGAGGGAGAGGCGGAAACGCAGCGGGGAGGCCCGCCGGACCGGGGGCGCAACGAGAGCAGCCGAGAAAGGCGAGGCCCGAGGGGCCAGGAGAGCCCGGGGCGACAGGCGCGCGCACGACCGGGGCCGAGGGGCGCGCAACCACCGCGCGGCGGGGCGACCGGCGCCGAGGACGCGAGGGGGGCCAACCGCGAGCGGGAGCGCGCGGGAGACCAGGAGCCGCCCCCGCCCGCGCAAGCCGAGGGGAGGAGGGGGCGACGAGGCGGGACACCCAGGCAGACGGGCCCGCGACCAGGAGGCCGCGGGCGCAACGGGCGGGCAAAGACGCGAGGGGGCACGGGAGGCGGCAAGGCACACCAAGGAGCGCAGGGCGCGACGGGCGGCAGCGAGGCGAGAGCCGAGAGAGCCGGGGCCGAGAGGCGGGGAGAGGAGCACCAGAAGAAGGCGCGCCCCCGACGCCGAGGCGACGGGGGCGCGCGCCGAGGACGCAAGGGCCGGGGCGCGGCGCGCGCCGGGGGCGGGGCGAGCCGCGCAGGGCGCAGACGCGGCCCGCCACGGCCCGCGAGGACGCGAGGGGCGGGGGCCCCCCGAGCCCAGCGGGGCAGGCCACGGGGGCGCGGGGCGGGCGGCGAGGCAGGGGGCGACAAGGAGCCGGCCGCAGGGGCACCGACGGAAACCGGGGACGACGGCGCCGGCCGCGAAAGGAGAAGGGGCAGGGGACGGCGCGCGACGGCGCCGGCGGCGAACCGCCCACGGCGCCGCGAGCCGAACACGGCACCGGACCAGGCAAGCGGGAGGAGCGACGGGCGGGGGACAAAGGGCAGGGACGGAGGCAACGCGAGCGGAGGACGCGCGCGGACGAGGAAGGCCGCGGGGAAGACCAACAAGGGCAAGGAGCGAGCCCCAGCACGAGGAAAGGGCAAAGAGGACCCGGGCCGGGCGGCCAAGGCGAGAGACGCGGGGAAGACAGCAGGGGAGCGCGCGGGCGGCCCAGAACAGCGAAGGGCAGCACAGACCGGGGAGGGCCGCAAACGGCCGGGGCCGGGAAGGCCAGAGGCCCGCGAAGAAGCGGGCCGCGGAGGGGCACCGCCGCAGAGCGAGGGAGCAGGCGGAGGGCGCGGGCGGGAACGGAAGGAACCAGACAAAGCGCGCCACCAACGAAGAACGGCCAGGCACCACCACCCAGAGAAGCAAGAAAGAGCGCGCAGGCGGGCAAGCCGGACGAGGGCGGGACCGGGGAAGGGGCCCCGGGGGGAGGCAAAGGAAGCCGCAGGCGCCACGCCGGGGGGGCCCGGCCGGCAAGGCCGGGAAGGGGCAGCCGGGCGACCAGACGCCCCCCAGAACCCAAAAACGGGGAGGGCGCAGAAGGGGCGGGCGGAGGCCGAGAAGCAACAGCCGCCAAGCCCGGGGCGGCAGCGGGAGGGGGAGACGAGGACGGGAGCGGAGCGGCGGCGAGCCCCCAACGGGCGGGCGGGAGGAAGGAAAACAGCCGGGGCAAAGGCGGGCGCAGGGGGGCGGCGGGCAGAAAGCCAAGAAGGGCACCGCGGACGAGGAAAGACGAAGGCCCCCGACGGGCCCGGGGAAGCAGGACGCCGAGCCCGAAGGCCAACACAAGAGGAGCGAAAGCCGAGGAGGGAGCCCAGGCGAAGGGAGCCAGAGCGGAGGCGGGCGCGGGAGCACGCGAAGGGCGGCAAAGGAACAGCACCGGAGGCACGACCCGGCCAGGGAAGGCCAGGAGCGCAGCGCCGGGAGAAGGGACGAGGCGACCGGGGCACACCGGAGGCGGACCGGCCGACCCAACCCAAAGGCCAACGACGAGCGGGGGAACGGCAACAACGGAAATAGACGCGAGGGGAGCGGGAAGTGACCGCGGCGGCGGGCACCAGACGGGCCCGCCAAGGGAGCCGCGGGAAGGGAGGGAGAGGGGACGCATGCCAATGACCAGACGCGAAGAGCCCGGGAGGGGTAGGAGGGGCACGACCGCCCCGGGGCAGGAGGGGGAAGGGCGCGCCGGCGGCCGGCCGGGGAGGGGGAGCCGGGGCGCAGGCGCCCGCGCCGGAAGCGAACCCGAAGGCGCCGGCACCCGGCACCACCATGGGAGGCCGCGAGCCGACCAGCGAAAGGGGAGAGGGCAGAAAGGGGAAGGAGGCGTGCGCCAGCACGAGGCCGGGCGAGCCGGCGAGGAGCAGGAAGCAGCAGAGCAACGGGCAGAGCCCGCGGCGACCGGAGCGAAGAAAGGCGGCCCGGCCAGAAGGCGGGGGGGGGCACGGAGGAGCGCGAGAAGACGACGGGGAGCCGAGGAGCAAAGTACCAGCAAAAACCGAGAACGGAGGGAATGAGCCAGGCGCAGGGGCACAGTCGGAAGGAGGGCAGACGGACACAGGCAGGGCGGAAGCGGGGAGACAAGCAGAGGACGACGGGCAGGAGCAACCAGGGAGCAGGCCTTGGGCGACACCACGACCCGCACGATCCCCGACGCCGATGAGACGAGGGGCCGAGACGGGCGAGGAAGTCGTTCTTATCGAGCACGAGCGGCTCGAACGGGACAGTCGCGGGGGCGGAGGCCCCCGCGCCGGCATCGCATTCCGCATCCGAAAGCACGAGCGACCGCGCGTGGGCCAGTTCGGCGGGATTCCGCTCGACTGGAACACGGGCGCCGCTGCTAGGTTCGCCCCGCGCCCCCGGGGAGGCGCGCGGCGGAGAGGGACAGCTTCACATTCAAATTCCACCGAAGTGGGTACGCAGCACAGGAACCCCGCCTCGCCGCAAGGCACCCAGTGCCTTGCGCTGAGAGTGATGGGGGCAGCAGGCCGACAGTTCGGTGCACAAGCACGGAGCCTGCCGACACGGACAGCCCAATTACCGCTCATGCGACTCTGCGTACACGCGACAACAATCCCGACGAGCGAACCACGGCCACGAGGGCAAGTGGAAACACCCGAGAGAGATCGTGCCCGCACCGCTGGACGCGAAAGGATCTCGAAGGGACAAGCAACACGCCGCTGGGGGACGCGAAGGATCTCGAAGGGACAAGCAACAAGCCGCGGGGGACGCGGCGGATCTCGAAGGGACAGGCCGCGGGGGACGCGGCGGATCTCGAAGGGACAGGCCGCGGGGGACGCGGCGGATCTCGAAGGGACAGGCCGCGGGGGGGAGCAACAGGGACAATCATTCGGGGGGCCATCTGCCTCAGCTCGGAAGACGGAGGCCAGGCCTCGGCATCGGGCACATCGCGCAGGAGCTTGGGGATGGCGAGGAGAGCCAGCACGTTGGCACGAGCGCGGCAACTGAATGCGGCACGCCCACGCGGTACAGCTCTCCTCGCAATCCCCAAGCTCGGCGGTCCGCACCAGACACGTCGGCCAGGCCTCCAGCTTGCGAGCACAGGCAGCGGCCACCGCTGCCGTGACGTCGCGCCAAGCCGTTGGGCGCGTTGGGGCTGCCAGCACCTTGGCACGAGGGGAATCCAGTTAAGGCCCCACACCCGAGACCGCGGATAAGCAGCCCCAACGCGCCCAACGGCTTGGAGCGGGTCACGGCAGCGGTGGCCGGAATCGGGACGTCGCCGTTACGTAGCGCCAAGCCGTTGGGCGCGTTGGGGCCGCCAGCACCTTGGCACGAGGGGAATCCTGTTAAGGCCCCACACCCGAGACCGCGGATAAGCAGCCCCAACGCGCCCAACGGCTTGGAGCGGGTGACGGGCAGGGATTCCGGCCACCGCCACCGGGACGTCGCGGCAAGCTGAGAGGCGCGCGTCAGCTGCCAGCACCTTGGAACGAGCGCGGCTTGTTAAGGCCCCACGCCCACGCCGCGGATAAGCAGCCCCAACGCGCCCAACGGCTTGGAGCGGGTCCCGGGGACGGTGGCCGGAATCGTGACGTCGCGCCAAGCCGTTGGGCGCGTTGGGGCTGCCTATTGGTTGGCACGAGCGCTGGCAAATCAGAGTGCGTGCGCGCCCGCAGCCGCGGATAAGCAGCCCCAACGCGCCCAACGGCTTGGAGCGGGTCACAGGGACGGTGGCCGGAATCGGGTCGTCGCCGGCCGGAAAACGGGTCATCGATGGCGGCGTTACTTCGGGCCATGAGGCCCCCCACGTTAGTCCGAGTATAGCAGCAGCCCACAAATCCCCCGCGGCAGGCCTATGGGCGCCAGCCAGCGCGCCCATGGCCAGCCAGGGGCACCCCCCCAGGCAGCGCGCCAGGGGGAGACACGACGAGGGCCCAGCGGGCACCCCCCCGCGAAAAAAGTGCAGGGCGGGGGAGGGGGAGCGGAAAGGGGCACAGAGGGGGGCAAAAAATCCAAGCCAACGGGAGAAAGGTGCCCAGAGGGGCGAGGGCGGGAAGGAGGGGGGAGGGCCGACCAGGAAAAAGCAAGGAAAGACGCAAAAAGAGGAACCGGCCGGAAGGACCCCAAAGGGGCGGGCAGCCGCACAAAAGAGGGCGGAGGGGACGGAGGGGGGCAGGGGGAACGCACGACGGGGCGGGGCGGGAGGCGAGAAAACCGGCAGGCGCGCAGGCGCGGCCAGCGACGGCGGGCGGGCCCCAGCAGCGCCGAGCCGCGCCCGCGCGGGGGGCAGGCACGAGCGCAGGGGCCCCGGGCCCGAAGGCAGCCCCCCCGCGGGCAAGAGAGCAAGCCAGCGGGGGCGGGCCCCGCGGCCGCGCGGCCGAGGGGCCCCCGGCGGGCAGCGCGGCCGCGGCCCCGGGCCCGAAGGCAGCCCCCCGCGGGCAAGAGAGCAAGCCAGCGGGGGCGGGCCGCGCGGCCGAGGGGCCCCCGGGGCAGCGCGGCCGCGGCCCCGGGCCCGAAGGCAGCCCCCCCGCGGGCAAGAGAGCAAGCCAGCGGGGGCGGGCCGCGCGGCCGAGGGGCCCCCGGGGCAGCGCGGCCGCGGCCCCGGGCCCGAAGGCAGCCCCCCCGCGGGCAAGAGAGCAAGCCAGCGGGGGCGGGCCGCGCGGCCGAGGGCCCACGGGGCAGCGCGGCCGCGGCCCCGGGCCCGAAGGCAGCCCCCCGCGGGCAAGAGAGCAAGCCAGCGGGGGCGGGCCGCGCGGCCGAGGGGCCCCCGGGGGCAGCGCGGCCGCGGCCCCGGGCCCGAAGGCAGCCCCCCGCGGGCAAGAGAGCAAGCCAGCGGGGGCGGGCCGCGCGGCCGAGGGGCCCCGGCGGGCAGCGCGGCCGCGGCCCCGGGCCCGAAGGCAGCCCCCCCGCGGGCAAGAGAGCAAGCCAGCGGGGCGGGCCGCGCGGCCGGGGGCCCACGGGGGCAGCGCGGCCGCGGCCCCGGGCCCGAAGGCAGCCCGCCCGCGCGCAAGAGAGCAAGCCAGGGGGCGGGCCCCGCGGCAGCCCCCGGGGCCGGGAGCCGACCCCCGAGACGAAGGGGCCGGCCGGGCCGGGCCAGCCAGCGGCCAGAGGGGGGCGGCAACAAAGCGGCGCGGCCGAGGCCGCGACGGGCCGCCAGCGGAAGGGACCGCGCGGCCGAGGGCCCACGGCGGGCAGCGCGGCCGCGGCCGCGGCCCCAGCGGGGGCGGAGCCCGCCCGCGCGGGGGGCAGGCAAGAGCGCAGGGGGCCAAGGCCCGAAGGCAGCCCCCCGCGGGGAAGAGAGCCAGCCAGCAGGGGCGGGCCCCGCGGCAGCCCCCGGGGCGCAGCGCGGCAGGGAAAGCAGGGCGCGCGCGCGCGCGCCCAAGCGCCCAAGCGCCCAAGGGCCCCCAAGGGCCCCAGGCCCGCAGGCCCCAGCGCCCCAGCGCCAAGCGCAGACGCGGGCGCGGGCGCGGGCGGGCGGGCGCGCGCGCGCGGGGGAGGGGAGAGGGACGGGGGCGGAAGCGGGGCGGCGCCGGCCGGAAAACGGGGCAGCGAGGGCGGCGGGACGGCGGGCCGGGAGGCCCCCACGGGGGAGCAGCAGCGCGCAAAGCCCCCGCGGCAGGCCGAGGGGCGCCAGCCAGCGCGCCCCAGGGCCAGGCGGGGGGCACCCCCCGAAAGAGCGAGAAGGGGAGGGCAGCGCGGGCAGGGGGAGACACGACGAGGGCCCAGCGGCACCCCCCCGCGAAAAAAAGGCAGGGCGGGGAGGGGAGCGGAAAGGGGCACAGAGGGGGCAAAAGCCAAGCCACCGGAGAAAGGGCCCAGAGGGGGCGAGGGCGGGAAGGAGGGGTGGGAGGGGCCGACGAGGAAAAAGCAAGGAAAGACGCAAAAAGAGGAACCGGCCCGGAAGGACCCCAAAGGCGGCGGGCAGCCGCACAAAAAGAGGGCGGAGGGGACGGGAGGGGGGGCACGGGGAAAGCACGACGGGGCGGGGCGGGAGGCGGGAAAACCGGCAGCGCGCAGGCCGCGGCCACCGGAGGGCCCGGGAAAACGCGGGCGGGCACGGGCGGGGCCGCCCCGCGCCACCAGGGCAGGCCGCGAAGCCCCCCCAGCAGCAGGGGGAGCCGAGAGGGCAGGGAGGGAACGACGCCGCCGGGGAAGCGCACCCGGCCGACGCGGGGAGGAAGAGAGCGCGGCGGCCAAGAGAGCGAACAACGCAGCGGGAGGGAGGGGAGAGGGCAGAGAAGGGAAGGACGCGGGGCGGGCAGCCAGCGGAGAGGGCCGCCAGCGGCACAAAGCCGCGCGGCCGAGGGGGCCGACGGGGCCGAGGGGCGGAACAGCCCCGCGGGCGGCCGCGCGGCCGAGGCCAACACGGCCGGCGGGGGCGGAACAGCCCCGGGGGCGGCAGCGCGGCCCCGCGACGAAGGGGCCGGCCGGGCCGGGACAGCCCAGCGGCCAGCCCGGGGGCGGCAACAAAGCGGCGCGGCCGAGGGCCCCGACGGGCCGCCAGCGGCGGAGCGCCGCGCGGCCGAGGGCCCACGGGGGCAGCGCGGCCGCGGCCGAGGCCCCCAGGCGGGCGGCACGCCGAGGACGAGAAACAGGCCGGACGCAGCGCCAGCACCGGCGGCCGAGGCGGCCGACGGCGCCGAGGGCGGCGGCGCGGCCGAGGCCAACACGGCCCGCGGGGCCGAACAGCCCCGGCGGCGGCAGCGCAGCCCCGGACGAGGGGGCCGGCCGGGCCGGGACAGCCCAGCGGCCAGCCCAGGGGCGGCAAAAAAGCGGCGCGGCCGAGGGGGCCCACGGGGGCAGCGCGGCCACGGCCCCAGCGGGGGGCGAGGCCCCCAGGCGGGGCGGCAAGCCGAGGACGAGAAAGCGGCCGGACGCAGCGCCAGCACCGGCGGCCGAGGCGGCCGACGGCGCCGAGGGCGGCGGCGCGGCCGAGGCCAACACGGCCGGCGGGGCGGAACAGCCCCGGGGGCGGCAGCGCG
Source organism: Populus tremula (assembly GCA_964019445.1). Classification (NCBI taxonomy): domain Eukaryota; kingdom Viridiplantae; phylum Streptophyta; class Magnoliopsida; order Malpighiales; family Salicaceae; genus Populus; species Populus tremula. Next base: position 20,425 of record CAXHTJ010000947.1, read on the forward strand.
GCCCCGCGACGAAGGGGCCGGCCGGGCCGGGACAGCCCAGCGGCCAGCCCGGGGGCGGCAACAAAGCGGCGCGGCCGAGGGGCCCCGACGGGCCGCCAGCGGCGGAGCGCCGCGCGGCCGAGGGGCCCCACGGGGGGCAGCGCGGCCCCGGCCGAGGCCCCCAGGCGGGGGCGGCACGCCGAGGACGAGAAACAGGCCGGACGCAGCGCCAGCACCGGCGGCCGAGGCGGCCGACGGCGCCGAGGGCGGCGGCGCGGCCGAGGCCAGCACGGCCCGCGGGGCCGAACAGCCCGGCGGGGGCAGCGCAGCCCCGGGACGAGGGGCCGGCCGGGCCGGGACAGCCCAGCGGCCAGCCCAGGGGCGGCAAAAAAGCGGCGCGGCCGAGGGGCCCACGGGGGCAGCGCGGCCACGGCCCCAGGGGGGCGAGGCCCCCAGGCGGGGGCGGCAAGCCGAGGACGAGAAAGCGGCCGGACGCAGCGGCAGCACCGGCGGCCGAGGCCGACGACGGGGCCGAGGGCGGCGCGCGGCCGAGGCCAGCACGGCCGGCGGGGCCGAACAGCCCCGGGGGCGGCGGCGCAGCCCCGCGACGAAGGGGCCGGCCGGGCCGGGACAGCCCAGCGGCCAGCCCGGGGGCGGCAAGCCGCCGAGCGGCCCCGACGGGCCGGCAGCGGGCACAAAGCGGCGCGGCCGAGCGGCCCCGGGGGGGCAGGGCGGCCACGGCCCCGAGGGCGAGACCAACAAGGCGGGCGCGGCAAGCCGGGGACGAGCCAGGCCCGAGAGCCCGGAGCGCGGCCCGGGCCCCGCCCAGCCCAGCCGCCGCGACGCCGGGCCCCGAGAGGGGCCGGGGGGACGAAGCGGAGCGACAGGGGGCGGAAGCGCAGGGGAGCGGGGCAGCAAGGCCACGCGGCCACGGACAAGACCCCGGCGCGGAGGGAAGGCGGCGGCAAAGGAGGCGACCCGCCGCGCGGGGGAAGGGACGGCAAGGCGGCCCGCGCGGCGCGGGCGCCGCGAGGGCGGGGCCAACGGCACGGGCCGCCGGGGCCAAGAGGCCCCGACGGCAGGGCGGCAAGCGGACGGCGGGCGCACGCGGCGCAGCGAGCCCGGAGGCGGACGGAGAGGCGGGCAGGCAGAAGCCAACGCACGGGAGCGGCGCGCCACGGGCGGGGCAACCAAGCGCGAGGACCAAGGGGGCGAAGCAACGGGCCGCGCGGACGAGGGGAGGACGAGGGCGACACGGGCAGCAGGAGGGGAAAACGAACCGGGCGCACGACGGGCGAAACCCAGCGCACGGGCCCGGGGGGGGAACAAGCCAACACGGGGGAAGGCGGCGGCACAAGGAGAGGAAGAGCCGACAGCGAAGGAGCAAAAAGCAACGGCGCGAGGAACGCGGGGCGGCCACAAGCCAGGGAGCCCGGGGGGAACGGGCGGACACCGCGAGCGGCAAAGGCCGAAGGGCGAAAGGAGCGAGAGGCCACGCGGGCACGGGGCGGAGGCGGACGGGAAAGCAGAAGCAAACGAGCGGGACCCGGGGGGCCACACGAGAGGGCGGGCGCGGGGAGCGCAGCGGAGGACACCGGCGGGAGCGGGGAACAGAGGGGCCGCCCCAGCCAAACGCCCCACCGGACAAGGGCGGCCGCCCGGAGCGGCCGCCGAAGCGGCCGGGGGGCCAAAAAGAGGGGCAGCGCCCCGCCGCCGAGGCACGGAAGAAGGAAAAGAACGGGAAAAGGAGGGGGAGGGCACCGGCGCCGAAGCGCCCACGGAGCCGACACCGCGCAAGGCAGGGCACAAAGGCGGACGAGAGGCAAGCGCAACAGGGGCGGCGGGCCCCGCGGAGGCCGCCAAGCCCGGGCCCGGGGCGGGGGGGCGCGAGAGGAGACAGGGACAGGGGGAAGCGCGGGAAGCCAGGCAGGCGCGGCACGAAGTGAGAGGACGAGGCAGGGGCGACCGGAAGAGAGGCAGAGGGACGCCCGCCGTGGACCGCGCGGGGGGGAAGGGCGGCACGGGGACAGGCAGAGCACGGGGCAGAAAGCACAGGGCGGGAGCAGCCGCAGGGACCAGCGCAAGGCGGGGGGAAGGAAACAGGCGGAGGCCCCGGGGCCGGACCAGGGCGGAGGCGACGGGGCGACGCCCGGGGAAGGCCCCCGAAGGGGCCGGGCCCAGGCCGGCCCCGGCCGGCACGCGACGACCCGCGCGCGCCGCGGGAGCAGCGCGAGCAGGCCACCGACAGCCGACGGGGGCGGGACGGGGACCCCCGAGCCCAGCCCGCAGAGCCAAGCCGGGGCCCGAGGGACGGAGCCAGGGGGCCGACGGCCCGGGCCGACAGGGGCCAGCGACCAGAGGCGGGGCACCGGGGAGACCGGAGGCGGGGAGGAGGACGACCGGCGGGGGAGGCACGCGGGCCGCCGGAGGGGCAAGGGCCGCCGGGGGCGCACCGGACACCACGCGACGGGCGGGGCGCGGCCAGCCGCGGGACCCGACCGCCGACGAAGGCGGGGCCAGGGGGGCGGGCGGGAAACAGAAAGAGAACGCGGCCCGAGGCCCCCGCCGACGGCGCCGGACTCCCGAACGGGGCCGGCAGCCGCCACGGCCCGGGGCAGGAAGGGGAACCCGAGGCCCGGGCGAAGCGCGCGCGCGAACGCGCTGGCGGACGGGCGGCCCCCGGCGCGGAGGAGCGACGAACCCAGGGGCAAGGGCCGGGCACAGGGAACCGGGCCCCGCGGCGGCCGGCAAAGGGCGCAGGGGAAGAGGGGCGACGACCACCAAGAGCGGCACCGACGGCCGCGCCGCCCGGGCGCGCGCCCCGGGGGGCAGCGACCGCCGCGCCCGCCGACGCAGCGGGGCCGGGCGCGGGCCCCGACGGCCGGGGAGAGGGCGCGCGCGGCAGCGCCAGCCAGGGCGGGGCGAGGGGAGGCGGCAGGGGAGGGGACACACGCCGGAGCGGAGGGCGACGGCCAGGACCACCGGCCGGCGGGCGGAAGCGACCAACACCCGGGGGGGGCGAGGGGAGCGCGCAGGGGGGCACCGGAACCCGGCGGCCGGGCAGCCCGCAGCGCCAGGGCGGCGGACCAAAAAGGGCCCACGGGGAGCGCGCGAGGCCGGGGCGCGGCGCAACGAAGCAGCCGCGCCGGCCGACCGAGGGAAAGGGGAGAAGAGGGCGAGGGCGGGGCGCCCCCGAGGCCGCGAAGCAGGGGCGGGACCCGAGAGAACGCGCACCGAGCGCCAGCGAGCCGGAGGGAAACGGCGGAGGGAACCAGCGACGAGACGGGGCGAGGAGGCGGGCGCCCCGAGACCCAAGGCAGACGAACGAGGGGCACGGCAGGAGCGCGGCGGGCCGCCACCAGAGGGGCCGCGGGCGGCGCCCCGCGCAGGCAGAGGGCACCAGCGGGCGGGGCCCGACAGGCAGGCGCGCACGCGAACCCGGCGCAGAAGAGCAAGGGCGGGCGGCGGGGCAACCCGCGAGGGGAGCCCGCCAGGCAGCCCGGGCGCCGGACGGGGGACGCGCCCGGGGACGCGCACACAGGGCAGACGCCGGGGGCCGGGGGGCAAGACGGGACGAAGGGGGAGCCCACAGGCCGAGGCCCGGAGCGCGCAGGGGCCGGGGCACGCCGGGACGGCGCGCGCGGCAGGCCACGAGCGCGACGACGGCGGCGCCACGGGCGGGGCAAAGGCCCGGGCGGGGGCCGCCACCGCGAGCCGCAGCGGGCCACGCCCCGAGCCGAGCGGCGGACCGGCCGGAACCGGGCCACAGCCGACCGGGGCGCAGCGCCGGCCCCCAGCCACGGCCCGCCCGACAAGGGCAAGCACGCGGGACGCGCGGGGCAAAGGCCGGGGCAGCGGGCCCGCGCGGGACGGGGGGCGAGCGGGCGCGCGCCCGGAGGGAGCCGGGGACGGAAGGGACCGCCCGAGGGGGGCGGCAGGCCCAAACAACCCGACGCGCAGACAGCGCCGCGGGGGCGGCAGGGGCCAGCCACGACGGGGCGCGCACCCGCGCCGGCGCCCCGGGCCAGGGACGGGGGCCGGGGCCGCCGCGGAGGACGCGGCGCCAGACGACAAGGCGGACGCCGCAGGCGCCAGAGGCGCAAGCGGGGCAGGGCCCGGGCGCGCGCCGGGACGAGGGGAAGCCGGGAAGGGCGGGGCCGCCGCGGAGGGAGAGGCGGAAACGCAGCGGGGAGGCCCGCCGGACCGGGGGCGCAACGAGAGCAGCCGAGAAAGGCGAGGCCCGGGGCCAGGAGAGCCCGGGGGCGACAGGCGCGCGCACGACCGGGGCCGAGGGGCGCGCAACCACCGCGCGGCGGGGCGACCGGCGCCGAGGACGCGAGGGGGGCCAACCGCGAGCGGGAGCGCGCGGGAGACCAGGAGCCGCCCCCGCCCGCGCAAGCCGAGGGGAGAGGGGCGACGAGGCGGGACACCCAGGCAGACGGGCCCGCGACCAGGAGGCCGCGGGCGCAACGGGCGGGCAAAGACGCGAGGGGGCACGGGAGGCGGCAAGGCACACCAAGGAGCGCAGGGCGCGACGGGCGGCAGCGAGGCGAGAGCCGAGAGAGCCGGGGCCGAGAGGCGGGAGAGGAGCACCAGAAGAAGGCGCGCCCCCGACGCCGAGGCGACGGGGGCGCGCGCCGAGGACGCAAGGGCCGGGGCGCGGCGCGCGCCGGGGGCGGGGGCGAGCCGCGCAGGGCGCAGACGCGGCCCGCCACGGCCCGCGAGGACGCGAGGGCGGGGGCCCCCCGAGCCCAGCGGGGCAGGCCACGGGGGCGCGGGCGGGCGGCGAGGCAGGGGCGACAAGGAGCCGGCCGCAGGGGCACCGACGGAAACCGGGGACGACGGCGCCGGCCGCGAAAGGAGAAGGGGCAGGGGACGGCGCGCGACGGCGCCGGCGGCGAACCGCCCACGGCGCCGCGAGCCGAACACGGCACCGGACCAGGCAAGCGGGAGGAGCGACGGGCGGGGGACAAAGGGCAGGGACGGAGGCAACGCGAGCGGAGGACGCGCGCGGACGAGGAAGGCCGCGGGGAAGACCAACAAGGGCAAGGAGCGAGCCCCAGCACGAGGAAAGGGCAAAGAGGACCCGGGCCGGGCGGCCAAGGCGAGAGACGCGGGGAAGACAGCAGGGGAGCGCGCGGGCGGCCCAGAACAGCGAAGGGCAGCACAGACCGGGAGGGCCGCAAACGGCCGGGGCCGGGAAGGCCAGAGGCCCGCGAAGAAGCGGGCCGCGGAGGGGCACCGCCGCAGAGCGAGGGAGCAGGCGGAGGGCGCGGGCGGGAACGGAAGGAACCAGACAAAGCGCGCCACCAACGAAGAACGGCCAGGCACCACCACCCAGAGAAGCAAGAAAGAGCGCGCAGGCGGGCAAGCCGGACGAGGGCGGGACCGGGGAAGGGGCCCCGGGGGGAGGCAAAGGAAGCCGCAGGCGCCACGCCGGGGGGGCCCGGCCGGCAAGGCCGGGAAGGGGCAGCCGGGCGACCAGACCCCCCAGAACCCAAAAACGGGGAGGGCGCAGAAGGGGCGGGCGGAGGCCGAGAAGCAACAGCCGCCAAGCCCGGGGCGGCAGCGGGAGGGGGGAGACGAGGACGGGAGCGGAGCGGCGGCGAGCCCCCAACGGGCGGGCGGGAGGAAGGAAAACAGCCGGGGCAAAGGCGGGCGCAGGGGGGCGGCGGGCAGAAAGCCAAGAAGGGCACCGCGGACGAGGAAAGACGAAGGCCCCGACGGGCCCGGGGAAGCAGGACGCCGAGCCCGAAGGCCAACACAAGAGGAGCGAAAGCCGAGGAGGGAGCCCAGGCGAAGGGAGCCAGAGCGGAGGCGGGCGGGGAGCACGCGAAGGGCGGCAAAGGAACAGCACCGGAGGCACGACCCGGCCAGGGAAGGCCAGGAGCGCAGCGCCGGGAGAAGGGACGAGGCGACCGGGGCACACCGGAGGCGGACCGGCCGACCCAACCCAAAGGCCAACGACGAGCGGGGAACGGCAACAACGGAAAGAGACGCGAGGGGAGCGGGAAGGACCGCGGCGGCGGGCACCAGACGGGCCCGCCAAGGGAGCCGCGGGAAGGGAGGGAGAGGGGACGCAGGCCAAGGACCAGACGCGAAGAGCCCGGGAGGGGAGGAGGGGCACGACCGCCCCGGGCGGAGGGGGAAGGGGCGCGCCGGCGGCCGGCCGGGGAGGGGGGAGCCGGGGCGCAGGCGCCCCGCCGGAAGCGAACCCGAAGCGCCGGCACCCGGCACCACCAGGGGAGGCCGCGAGCCGACCAGCGAAAGGGGAGAGGGCAGAAAGGGGAAGGAGGCGGCGCCAGCACGAGGGCCGGGCGAGCCGGCGAGGGAGCAGGAAGCAGCAGAGCAACGGGCAGAGCCCGCGGCGACCGGGGAGCGAAGAAAGGCGGCCCGGCCAGAAGGCGGGGGGGGCACGGAGGAGCGCGAGAAGGACGACGGGGAGCCGAGGAGCAAAGACCAGCAAACAAACGAGAACGGAGGGAAGGAGCCAGGCGCAGGGGCACAGGCGGAAGGAGGGCAGACGGACACAGGCAGGGCGGAAGCGGGGAGACAAGCAGAGGACGACGGGCAGGAGCAACCAGGGAGCAGGCCGGGGCGACACCACGACCCGCACGAGCCCGACGCCGAGGAGACGAGGGGCCGAGACGGGCGAGGAAGGCGGGCGGAGCGAGCACGAGCGGCGCGAACGGGACAGGCGCGGGGGCGGAGGCCCCCGCGCCGGCAGCGCAGGCCGCAGCCGAAAGCACGAGCGACCGCGCGGGGGCCAGGGCGGCGGGAGGCCGCGCGACGGGAACACGGGCGCCGCGGCGAGGGGCGCCCCGCGCCCCCGGGGAGGCGCGCGGCGGAGAGGGACAGCGGCACAGGCAAAGGCCACCGAAGGGGGACGCAGCACAGGAACCCGCCGCGCCGCAAGGCACCCAGGGCCGGGCGCGGAGAGGGAGGGGGCAGCAGGCCGACAGGGCGGGGCACAAGCACGGAGCCGGCCGACACGGACAGCCCAAGGACCGCGCAGGCGACGCGGCGGACACGCGACAACAAGCCCGACGAGCGAACCACGGCCACGAGGGCAAGGGGAAACACCGAGAGAGAGCGGGCCCGCACCGCGGGACGCGAAAGGAGCGCGAAGGGACAAGCAACACGCCGCGGGGGGACGCGAAGGAGCGCGAAGGGACAAGCAACAAGCCGCGGGGGACGCGGCGGAGCGCGAAGGGACAGGCCGCGGGGGACGCGGCGGAGCCGAAGGGACAGGCCGCGGGGACGCGGCGGAGCGCGAAGGGACAGGCCGCGGGGGGAGCAACAGGGACAAGCAGGCGGGGGGCCAGCGGCCGCAGCGCGGAAGACGGAGGCCAGGCCGCGGCAGCGGGCACAGCGCGCAGGAGGGGGAGGGCGAGGAGAGCCAGCACGGGGCACGAGCGCGGCAACGGAAGGCGGCACGCCCACGCGGGACAGCGCGCCGCGCAAGCCCCAAGCGCGGCGGCCGCACCAGACACGGCGGCCAGGCCGCCAGCGGGCGAGCACAGGCAGCGGCCACCGCGGCCGGGACGGCGCGCCAAGCCGGGGGCGCGGGGGGCGGCCAGCACCGGGGCACGAGGGGAAGCCAGGGAAGGCCCCACACCCGAGACCGCGGAGAAGCAGCCCCAACGCGCCCAACGGCGGGGAGCGGGGCACGGCAGCGGGGGCCGGAAGCGGGACGGCGCCGGGACGGAGCCCAAGCCGGGGGGCGCGGGGGGGCCGCCAGCACCCGCGCGGGGGCGCGCCGCCGGGGGGGGGGGGAGGAAGGGGCGGGCGGCCCCAACGCGCCCAACGGCGGGGCGCGACGGAACGGCGACGGCCCGAGGCCGGCCACCGCGGCCGGGACCCGCGCCAAGCCGGGGGCGCGGGGGGCGGCGGAGCCGCGGCGCGGGGGGGCCGGAACGGGAGGCCCCGCGGGCCAAGGGGCGGGCAGCCCCAACGCGCCCAACGGCGGGGCGCGACGGCACGGCAGCGGGGGCCGCGGCCGGGGCGCGCAAGCGGGAGGCCGGGCCGACGGGGCGGGGGCGGACCGCCGAGCGGGGGAGGGCGAGGAGAGCGGGACCGCGGGGCGGGCCGCAGGCAGGGGCCGCGCGCGGGCCAACGGGCGGGCGCGCCGCGCCAGCCCCAAGCGCCGGCGCGAGGGGCCCGAGGCCGAGGCCGGGCCGCCGGCGGCCGAGCGGAGGCAGAGGGCCCCCCGAAGGAGGGGCCCGGGGGCCCCCCCGCGGCCGGGCCCGGCGAGAGCCGCCGCGGCCCCCGCGGCCGGGCCCGGCGAGAGCCGCCGCGGCCCCCGCGGCCGGGCCCGGCGAGAGCCGCCGCGGCCCCCGCGCGGGGGGCGGGGCCCGGCGAGAGCCGGCGCGGCCCCCAGCGGCGGGGGCGGGGCCCGGCGAGAGCCGGGCGCGGCCAGCGGGGCGGGCACGAGCGCGCGCGGGGCCACGGGCCCGCGGGGCGGGGGGCGCGCGGCGGGAGGGGGGCGCGGGGACGCAGAGGCGCAGGAGCGGGAAGGGGGCGGGCCGGGGCGGC
>CAXHTJ010000948.1:0-81745 GCA_964019445.1 Populus tremula
CTAGCTGCAACTGACTGAGAGCTCCATTGAGAGCTCTTTTTTTTTTGATCGAAATGTAAGTATATTAAAGATCAAAATTAGTCACTGCTGGGAAAACAACAGGAAACAAAAGCAGATATGGACAGAAAGGGACAAAACCCATTGAAACATAAAACAACAACAACTGAAAAACAACAAAAGGGAACGGGCTCCCTTAAAAGCAAAACAACATACAGACAAAAGAAAAGACATTTAAAGACGAAACAATGGTTAAGAAGGGAACCAATTTGATACGGTTCCAAGCCTAACCCAAAGTAAGAACAGAACTGGAACGCCAAATCAAACCGTAGAGAGCATTACAAACGATCCAGCTTCAAGGAAAAGAAGATCCCAAGAGCAGTGACAGCCAGCAGGGAATTAAGTCACCAACTTGAAACAAAGATCAATTATCAACGAAGAAGAGCCATGCAAGCCATACAACTGAGCATAAGGCAGACCAATCAGAAACAGTTGGAGAGATAATTATCCACGCCATTGGAGATCAGCCAAAACAGCAGCACAAACATAACAAAAAGAGAACCAGTTGACCAAACGACACAACCCAAACATCCAATCCACCCAAAACAAAGATAGAAGATCATCAGCCAATGTGAAGGGAGAAGTGATCATCCTCATGGAAATGAAAAACAGTGTAGAACCGGGTCTGAAACTTTCTAAAAAGGGAAGCAATGGTAGAGCAGGAGCCATCAAATATTCTTTTATTCCTCTCCTCCCAAATTATATAAACTATAATGGCAAGAGAGACACGTCTCATTCTGCCTTCAGCACCACTGCCACTTTTACAAAGGCCCCGAACAGCACTGTGCAAAGTAGACATGCTTCTGGTGATATGCAACCATTGTTTAACCCGACGCTAGAGAAGAGAAGTCCAGTGGCAGCCAAAGAAGAGATGGCAATGTGACTCATCATCCACATGGCAGAAGATACAAATGGAATCAGTTTGGAGAAAGTGAAGCCTATCTCTTGTACGCAGCCTACCCAAGATAGCCAACCACAAAATGAAACTGAACCGAGGCAACGACCAGGGCTCCCAAACGACTCTGCTCCAGTGGACTGGGGAGCTGCGAAGTCTCAAGTAGTCATAGGCATTGGCTGAGAATGCACCTTTGGAACTGCTCCAATGCGCCATCAAAGATAGAGACTGAGGCTGGCCACCACATAGATCATATAAGTTGTTGCGGAACAGTATGGTGGATTTCCAAAGTGGGGAGGAAGTGGGATGAGCTGTGATGTCCCAAATGGAGGAAGAGTGCAGATAATAGTGATGAACCCATTTGATCCAAATAGAGTCAGACTTGAGGTGAATATTCCAGATGAGCTTGGCAAGAAAACTATTGTTGCGAGCTTTAATATCAAAGAAGCCCAACCCTCCTTCAGTCTTGGGGAGACAAACATATGCCATTTCACAAGAGCAGATTTGCTCCGTAATGTATTGCCAGTCCAGAAGAAATTACGGCAGATACTGGTGACTCGCTTGATCACAAGCTCAGGGAAAGGAAAAATATTCAGCCAAAACTGAACCATGCCGTAGAGGACAGACTTGAGCAACTCGGCTCTCCCTGCATAGCTAAGATTTTTCCCCAGCCAACCATGGATAGCCGACTCTAGCTTGTGGAGAAGTGGGGAAAATTGGCTGGCAAGTAGCCTATGAGGGCTTAATGGAACGCCAAGGTAGCGAAAGGGAAAAGACCCTTCAGCAAAGCCAGTGTCCTCGAGAATAGCATGCCTGATGCTGTCCGAAACTCCTCCAAAATAAATGGAAGATTTGCTGGCATTAATGTTCAGCCCCGAAATCTCACCAAAAGTGACCAATTGCTGAAACAAGCAAGACACCGAAGGCCTATCCCCTCTTGAGAGTAGGATTACATCATCGACAAAGGCTAGATGGCAGACCCCAAGAGAGTTACACTTCGAGTGGAATCGAAATGCAGAAATATTCCATACAAACCAGAAAAAGGTAGGGGGATAGAGGATCCCCTTGTCGAACTCCATTTTTCCCCGGAAAGAAACCATAAATGCTTCCATTAACAGCAACGGAATAGGAGGCAGTCTCAACACATTGCATTACAAGCTGGACAAACCGGCTTGGAAACCCAATAAGAAGAAGAAGCTGACGGAGAAAGGGCCATTGAACCGAGTCAAAAGCTTTTTTGAAATCGATCTTCATCAGGCAGCGGGGAGAGGTGCGCTTTCGTTCATAATTACGTAGGAGCTCTTGCAGAAGATGAATATTATCCGTCATCAAATGCCCTCCAAGGAATGCATTCTGCATTGGACTAATAATAGACACAAGAGCTTGAGATAATCTTGCTGCAAGGAGCTTGGCAATCACTTTATAAATGACATTACAGCAGGAGATTGGACGAAAATCTAAAGCAGATGAAGTATTGACTGATTTGGGAATCAACGCAATGATAGAATGATTTATTTGTTTGAGCATGGCACCCGACTGGAAGAAATCCCGGACAGCAAGGCAAAAGTCTTCATGTATCACAACCCAAGATTTTTTGAAAAAGCAGGAGGAGTAGCCATCGGGACCAGGAGCTTTACCATCATCAATATCAAATAAAGCATTCTTTATGTCCAAGTCAGAAACAGGAGCAAGAAGAGAAGCATGGGAAGCAACATCTAGACATGGACCCTGTTGGATAATGTCAACCTCAATAGGGGCAGTGTCTTTTGAAGTGCCCAATAATTGGCAATAAAAGTCCACAAGACAGCCCCCACCTCAACAGAAGAGGAAGTGAGAGTGCCATCACTACGTTGAATAGAAGGAATGCAATTCTGCCTATGCCTCCGATTCATGAGAGAATGGAAAAAAGAAGTGCTAGAGTCGCATTCCTTCAAGAATTTACTTTTCAGCTTTTGAGAAAAATACTGGCACTCACATGCTTTAAGGTGGAGAAGACTTTGATGAAGTTGTTTGTCAATAGCATGCAGTTGGGAATTGTCCATGTCAGAAGAGAGAAGAGTTTGGTGCTCATCCAGGGCAGCTTCAGCCCGTGCAACCCTCTCCGAGATGTGGCTGAAATGTAGTTTGTTGAGATCTCGCAAAGGCCCTTTAAGGTGCTTGAGACGTTTACAAAGAGTAAACATTGGGGATCCGTGAGTCACAAGCTGCCATGCTTCTGCAACCAGTTCCAAGAAGCGAGAGTGATTAGTCCACATATTGAAAAATTTGAAACATTTCTTACCCATGAGCTGCTGTGGGTGGAATGAAACAGTGGCAGGAGAATGGTCAGAGAATGCTCCTGGATTATCAAAGTGGACGTGCACTGATGTATGTGAAAGAGACCAGAGAGGATTGGCAAGGACACGGTCAAGCTTGCTCCAAACACTGCCATTGGACCATGTGAAGTGGCTGCCAGAATAATTTAAGTCAGCAAGCCCTAAGTCTGAGCAACACTGCCGGAAATCAGATGTCTCATAAGTAGAAACAGCTTCCCCACGGTGCTTGTCTGTCTGAGATAACAGAGAGTTAAAGTCCCCTAAAATGAGCCAAGGGGAATTAGGACTCAGTTCCGCAAATCATCCCACAGAGCTCTCCTGGCAATAATAATATTAAACCCATAGACAAAAGAGGCATAGAACTTGAACTGATGAACTAAGCTAGAAATAAGAACATGAAGACCTTGAGCTGAGAAGCCAAGCAAATCAATATTAACAGTCGCTGGATTCCAGAAGACCTCAATTCTAGCTGTAGACGCTACTGCAACATTAGACAAAACCTTCCAATTTTTCAACCAAAATTGCCGCATTGATGAAACTTTAGAAGAAACTAATTTAGTTTCTAAAAGACAACAAACATCCAATTTATGCTTCCGCATGAGGTTTACAACCTCATGTTGCTTCAGAGGGCTGTTCAACCCTCTGACGTTCCAACAGCGAATTAACATCAAGAAAGGGGGGTGGGAGGCAACCCCTTGCCCCTGCTAGAAACGCCACCAGTGCGCGGCTGAGCCAGTCTCTGTAAGGGCACACTAGAAACCCCAGCTGATGGAAGACCTGGAGCAACTGACACAACAACAGACTTGCCTTTGTCATACCGTGAGCCAGCCAAGACATTAGTATTTAGCCCTGGTTGGATGTGGAAACCAGTGGGTGGAGTTTGAAAACGGTGGTCCCTAGAGTCCATAGGAGCATGCACAGGTGCAGACCCTGGACCCGTGCAATGATCAACATGGGAGGGTCTAACACGATGCTTGGGAGGGGAAGTTTTGCGCCTGATTCTTTTGCTCTGCACAATATTCCATCCGCTAGAGACAGGATCAACAACACCACTTACAGACACAAGCTCAGGTTCAACCAGAATAGGAGTAGATTTAAGAGGCAGATTGCCCTCAGGGCATACAACAACAGGAGGGTCTTCTTGAGGTCCCAAACGGTCAAAAATAGATTCTTTAACTGTGTTGGCACTTGGAGCAGGGGTTGAGACATGTGCCGCTTGTTTGCTAGAATCAGTCAATGGAACTGATTTGGGACAAATGGAGGTAAGATGGCCGAGAATTTTGCAGTGCTTACAAAACCGGGGGAGAGTTTCATAGATGACTTGCTGCTTGAGTAGGCTGCCATTCGGTAGATTGATATCAATAGAGTAAGGCAAATCAGATAATAAATTGACTTCAACAAGCAGCCTGGCGTAGGAGAGCTTGGACATAGTATGGGTAAGCATGTCACTCTGAACCGGTTTCCCGAGGACACTAGCAATCTTGGACAAACACTTAAGGGACCAGCTTTGGAGTGGAAAGTTGGGGAACTTAACCCATACTGGAACCGTGTGCATATCAGAGGAAGAGAAATAAAAAAAAGCAGGCATTGGTCTGAGAATTAAAGGTCTGCCATAAACTAGATAGGGACCCCCAGCTAATATGCTCAATTTATCAGCATCAGTAGCAAACTTGAATATCAACCAGCCCGATTCATGCATTGTTAGAGATGCTTCACATTTCCATGAATTAACTATAACATTCTGCAAGGCTTTGTAGCCAGGAGAACGTCCAGCAACATACCCAATAAGACACAACTTCTAGAAATCACATTTTGCATCTAAATCATCCCTAACCAAATCACACCCGTTTGTTTTAGTAAATGCAGAGTAATGAATGAGCTTAGGGCAGGTAGTAATATTGCGATTAGAAGCAAAAAGATTACACCAACTAGAAGGAGAAGACTCATGAGGGTGTTCAGCTGCACTTACAGTAGTCGCCAATGGATCAACACCATTCACAGGACCAACTGGTGCTGACGTGGCAGGAGCAGGGGAGACAACGAGAGCTGGAGTCTCTCTTGTGGGGAAAGAGCCAGGGGTGGTCTGAGCGACTACAAGAGAAACAACAATTGGCAGCAGGGTATCCGTTGGGGCAGCTATGGCAGTTATCTGAGCACTTGCAGGGGAATGAACAATAGATGGTAGGTCCACTGAGACTGAAGCAACGGGAACGAGAGGAGTCACATTCACTGGTGAAGTGAAAAATTTAGATCCCCCGGCATACTCCTCCTCAGCTGAGTCATATTCCAATTCCTCATCATCCGGATCTTCATCTTCAGACCAGTCTTCCACAAAAACATGGTTGATACTTGGTGAGTCACCACGATGCTGAGGCTTAGAACCGTGAGAAGAGGAAGGGATAAGGTGAGTAGGGCATGGACTCTGAGGGGGTAAGACCATAGACGGGCTGAGATCAGAATTTGAATTTAGGGGTACTGTAGCATGAACAGTACCAGACGAAGGCTGGGCTGTCAAAGCTAGAATAGCCGAATTATTCACAAGCTGAGAAGCAGCCAGAGACTTTTGTCGCTTTAATTGATATTTGGAGGGTCCTGATTTTTTCTTTTTGTTCGCCATTAATGGGAAGAAGACAAGAATCAGTAGATCAAAAGAGCAAACAATGGCTGGAGATTAGAAAACACGAGGGAACAGCTGCGGGCAGGAGGAGAGCATCTCTCTCTAACTTCTCTCTCTAATCTCACTTAACTGATCTAAAAGGTCTTTCTTTACTAAGAGCTCTTTTTTTTTTTGATCAAATGTAAGAATTGTATAGATCAAAAAGAAGCTGGAGACCAGCAGTACAAAGAAAAGGGAACAGAATCCCTTGACTAAATCATAAAGTAGACAAGTTTGCTGAACAGAACAAAAAGGAGGGGGAACATACTCCCTTTTACAAACCATAAGCAAGACCAGCTTGTTGAAAATCAGATGCTTTCTCACTCTAAAACCGAGAGTGTCTCTCTCTAAGTTTTGATTGACTGAGAGGTCTTTCTTGCTCTTTCTTAACTGAGAGCTTTTTTTTTTTTTTGATCAAATGTAAGAATTGTATAGATAAAAAAGAAGCTGGAGACCAGCAATACAAGGAAAAGAGAATAAAATCCCTTGACTAAAACAAAAGCAAGATAATCTTGATGGACAGAAGGCAAAGGGAATAGACTCCCTTGAACAAACCATAAGCAAGACAAGCTTGTTGAATACAAGGAAAAGAGAATAAAATCCCTTGACTAAAACAAAAGCAAGATAATCTTGCTGGACAGAAAGCAAAGGGAACAGACTTCCTTGAACAAACCATAAGCAAGACAAACTTGCTGAATAGAAACTAAGGAACAGCTTCCCTGGAACGACCTAGAATCAAAGGGAACAAGCTCCTTGAATAAGCAACAAAGCAACCACAAGCACTGAAAAAAAAATAATCCCGACGGATAATTATCCAACCGACAGCCTTTTCCATATCTCAATGACCTCCTGCACGTGAATTGGAAAAGTGCTCACCGATGATGGAGCACGAAAAAGCAGAAAGCAACTGATAATCCATTTCCATCATCACATTCAGAGAATGAAGAACAGAGGCTCCCACCCATCACAATTAAATGAGAGACCATGAGAGGCTAGAAAAAGAAACCCCAGCACACTGTAGCTCCAGCATGGGGACAAGCGAATATGGCCCCATCATCAGCACGTGAGGACAAAGCAAGAGCCATGCATTCACGTAGCAGCAAACTGAAGGAGGACCCTGACTTTATAATTCCAGCACCAGCAGAACAGGCCATAACCATATAGCTAGCTTCCATAATACAAAGAACCCCTAAGCCATAAGCTGACTGCATGAGGCATGCAGTGACGAAGCAGTGGACAAAGGCAGGTGGCCCCATCAGCAATCATGTGAGGCCAAGTGACTTTAGGATTCATGTAGCAACAATCCGAAGCCAAGAAGCGGACAGCTGCTCCACCCATGCAGAACGAGGGATCATGCACCAATCTGGAGCCTAGAGCTTGAACCATGCATTCACGTAAGCCCACTGTAATTCCAGCCTTTAGGCAAAAGAGAGCAGCCACCAGAAGACAAAGCTAGGTGGGTCCAGCAACTGAGTTTAGCCACGAAAAACCCAATTTGCATTAACCATGCACACATGAGCCTACGATTCACCGGTGGCTGTTCTCTTTTGTCACGTGAAAATCTCCCTACTCCCCTCAGCTCAGCACAGCAAACCGACTGCGACACCAGACAACCATACAACGATGAAAGAAGCTTATCCAAGAACAGCCGAGGCAGAACAAATGGATACACGGCCGGAGCCATCACGCCCAGATGAAGAGAAATGGAACCGACCAGTGGGGAGAGCACACAACAGCGATAGATTAGGAAAGCAGCATTTAAGAGGCTGCAGCCATAAAAGAATGAAATGCCAAGCCTCCAAGAGGACCCCCCCCACGTGGTAAGGAACCACATGCATATACAAAAGAAGGAGAGGGAATCCAGCCAATCAGGAGACTTGCAATTCCATGCAAAAACCATGCAGAGACCATGAAGAGACGAGAAGAGAACCAAAGGTTGCAGCATGCCCCCTGCCATTGAAGACAACACATCTCCTGCTAAGGGGACTTCTCTCCCGAAAGAGATAGAACAATAGAGAGACGACCATAGCCACCCTCTCTAGCAACAGCACAACAAGATGGGATCTTCATCTAATCAGGATGATCACCCAACGGCCACTTGAAGGTGGTCCTTTTCATGAAATTGAAACACAATATAAAACAAGATTTGAAATCGGCAGCGCCGACGATTCACATGAATCATGAAGTAACCAAAACAAGAGGCGCTACAACATAATTTACGGACGAACGGTCACCCATGCAGAGACAATCAACCCATGTGCAGAAGCGAATGATCCTTTTCATGGAAATGAAAGACAATGTAGAAAAGGCTGGTGGTGCATGGCCTATGGGTGGTGGTGCATGGCTGTTTTTAGTTGATGGTGCGATTTTTCCATACTTTTGTATTTGCTGGTCTTCCAGCTTGCATATTTTTTTATATATAAAGTTCTTACATTTCAACAAAAAAAAAAAGAGCTTTCAGTAGTAGTAGTATCAGCCGCCTAAACAGAGAAATAAGAGAGAGATGCTATCTCCTCCTCTCACGGGATCCGTTTCCCTCCAGTTCCATGATTGTCTATTGCATTTGACCGTCTCCTTCCCTGTCTTTCATCCCACCTATTTTCCCTCCTTTTCCCTCTCATCTCTTTCAAATGGCTAGGAATAAGTGCAAGTTAGCAGGTACAGCTTCACGCATGCAAGATCTGCATGCTCCTGTTCCATCATACAGTAACTAAAGTGGTTCTCTAGTGCTAGGCCTAAAAGCCGCCTCCGATACTCTAACTAGTACGGTTTCACACAACCCAAGCGTAGATCTACCCCCTTAGCAGCCACCACCAGTGAAGCATGACAAAGCTCTTCCAGTAAAGGGGATGAGCCATCAGTTACTAATAGATCCCCACCTCTAGAAGGGTTTCTTATTGAGGATAGTTCAGACGAAGAAGAATCTGAAGATGAGCAGCTGGATTACACTTTCTTTGAAGATGACTATGAACAATCACCCATCCCTTCTCCATCTACAGCCACCCCTGTATCACCTGCAAAGCCTAGCGGTGTTGAGTCTAACCCGTCAAAAATCAAAGCAATAGGTAAACCTCATTCTCCTTCCTTAACTAATGGTAGATGGCGAGATATGTTCTCCTCTAACCGAAACACATCCATTTGCTCAAAACTCATGCATTTCTCATACTATAATGCTATTATAGAAGAAGACTTAGATCATTTTAGCGATGATTGGAAACTCTATCTTGTGGGATATGTGTCTGGCAAATTTCCTGGGTACAGGGCACTTAATAGTATTATTGGGAACACCTGGAAGTGTCCAGCCTCCCTCACCATACATGAATCGGGTTGGTTAGTCTACAGATTTGAAAATGAAGAGGATAAGCTCTTTGTTTGGTGTGGTGGTCCCTATTTAGTGTATGGTCGTCTGCTAATGTTGCGCCAAATGATAGAATATTTTGATTTTTCTTGCTCTGCAATGACTCATGTTCCCAAACTTTTCTCTAAAATGTTGGACACTAAGATGCTTATCCAAGCTTGCAAGTGTCCTGGGAAAGCCAATACAGTGCGATAAACTGACATCCACCAAAGAGAGGCTATCCTATATGCGTGTTCTTGTGGAAGTGGATTTGTTCGGTGTTCTTCGTTCCTACATTGATGTTCTTCTACCCAATGGAAACCCTCTCTGTCAAAAGATCATCTATGAGACTTTACCAAAATTCTGTAAAAACTGCAAAGTGCTTGGGCACTTAACCGGAGCATGCTCCAAAGATCAAGTTGATCCTAAACCATTGGAGAAGAAAGGAATAGAAAAGGAGGCTGCCATGTTCAAAGGCAATGTTTTTTCTACACTCGGCCCCTCTGTTGATATTCCTACAGCTCCTCAACCTAACCCCCTTATTGATGCTCCCACAGACCCCCAACACAACCCCTCTATTGATATTCCCATAGACCCTCAAATTTCTGAGAATGCTCAGGAGGAGCAGCAATACGACCAATCTCCAGTTTCAGAAGGTTGGGAAACTGTCAGCAAGAAAAAACATGGTAATAAGCAACACTCTCTGGTTAAGGAATTACAAGTTTTTATCTAATGTTACAGTAACCAATAATGCATGCATTTTGGTCTTTTGGAATCCCTCCACTGTCAAGGTGGAGCTTATTGATCTTACTACCCAAGGACTCCATGTCAGCATAAGTAGCTTAGTGAACCAATATACTTTTGCTGCAACTTTTGTCTATGGCTATAATACAGTTATTGCTCGCAGAGCTCTTTGGGATGACTTGCAGAAATGGAGCTCAAATTCCCCCTGGATCATTCTCGGCGACTTTAACTCACTATTATCTTAAGAGGATAAACACAATGGAGAACTTGTATACTCATATGAAGTTTCTGACTTTAGAACCTGTTACTCTATGTTAGGCCTTTCTAACCTAAACTTTACAGGTTGTCAATTCACCTGGATAAATGGGAAGATATGGAGAAAAATCGACACGGTCTTGGTGAATCCATATTGGTCGGGTCTTTAAAGATCAGTTCATGTGCACTTCAACACCCCAGGTGCCTTCTCATATCATTCTCCCATATTAGTCCGCATTGGCCCCTGCATCAAAGAAATCGTGCTAGCATCAAAGAAATCATGCTAGCTTCAAGTTCTTCAACATGTGGGTTGAGCATCAAGATTATAAGTCTCTCCTCCTGTAAAAATGGCATGCAGCAGCGGTATATGGCTCTCCAATGTATGTTTTATATAGGCGGCTCAAGCTTCTGAAGGCACCTCTGAAGAAGCTTAACAAGTTACACTCTGGTCACATTTTAGAGAGAGTCTGCAGAGCTGAGGCTAATCTGGAGCAGCACCAAGCTCTTTTGCATAATGACAAGGACAATGAACATTTGTTGGCTCAGGATAAAAAGCTTTGCTTGGACCTTGTCAACCTTAAATCAACAAACAAATATCTTTCTAGTCAGAAACTGAAATGCAACTTCTTCAAGGATTGTGATAGAGGAACTAGTTTTTTCCACGCCTTGATGAGTCACAGACAAAAGATGAACTTCATTCCTGCTATTCGATGCAATAGTGGATCACTCACGACTTCCATGACTGAGGTGTAGTTGAGATCAGAAAAACCAAGCTCTGAGCAACACGCTCTGAAATCAAAAACTTCATAAGAGGAGACCGGTTCACCATTATATTTGTCATCCTGTGAAAGAATGGAGTTGAAATCTCCCAAAACAAGCCAAGGACCAGTTGTAGCCCAAGATTTGAGGCCATCCCACAGAGTTCTACGGCCAAAAATGGTATTATAACCATAAACAAATGAAGCAGTAAAGGTAAGATGAGTAGATAAGCATCAAATGAAAACATGGATAAACTGAGGAGAAGAATCAAGCACATCAACATGAACAGTAGAAGGATTCCATAATACAACCACTCTAGCAGTGCTAGCAGTTTCCACATTAGAGACAAGTTTCCATAGCTTCAGCCGAAACTGGTGCATAAACTGAAGCTTGGAAGAAGATAATTTGTGTTGAATCTAAACTCAATCTAGAACATCAAGGAAGGCAATCACCGCCCAACCAGCCACCAGCTGCCACCAACTGACCAGCCACCAACCGCAGCCGCCAGCCACCAGCCTCCACAGCCGCCAGCCGCCTTCACACTTGAAGGTTGAAAAGTCTTGTTTTGATTTCGTGTATAAATAGAGTGCCCAGCTTATGTTATATGAGTATTGAGAATTGAGAGGAACACTTGAAAGAGAATAGAAAGAGATAGGGCGTGTAATTGTTAAGCTTTTGTGTTGTATTTGTAAGCTTCGGTTTTGTGTAATAAAACAGTGTGTTTTATCCCCTCTGAGTGTTTCAAAGCCACCACCAGTGGTTTCTCCCACCAACAATTGGTATCAGAGCCCCGTTCGTCGGAAAACAGAAAAGTTTTGGGGTATATCCGAATTTTCAAAGTTGTCAAAAACAAGTTTTGATCATTCCGCAGTGTAGAGCTCATCAAGACGAGCTCACTGTAGCAAGAATCAGCCTGATCGGAGACTGCGGTGAGCCACACGCGCCACCTGAAGATTCTGCACAGAAGACCACGCGCAGCCACGCGCGCCAGAGGTTGAAGACGACTAACGTGCACGCGCGCCATATTCAAGCCGAGCCGAGCCGTATACGCCGAGTCCTAGCCGAGCCGCAGCCGAGTCCAGCCGAGCCGTACTCCGCGTCGAGCCGAGCCGCATTCCAGCCTCAGCTGAGCCGAAGGAATATTCCCCAGAATATTCCCGGTTCAACCCAGCGAACCGCCCGCCGTACAGAATTGGTGTTTTGACCGGTTCACCCATTTTCTGACCCGATTTCAACAAAGTCAGACCGGTTCCCTACTATTTGGACCATTCCGGATCGATCTACAGTGTCCGTTTGGCCAAATTCGGCTCCTAGAAAGGTGATATAGTCATTCAAAGAGAAAAATGTAGAAGGTACACATACACTCATTCCAAAGCTGACCAAAGACAACTATGATAGTTGGTGCATCAGATTGAAGGCATTTCTTGGGTCACAAGAGTGTTTGGATATTGTACAAACTGGTTATGATGAACCAGAGTCCAAAGAAAGAGAAGATGCTTTACAAGAGGCGCAGAAGCAAGCCCTCAAAGTCAACAAAAAGAAAGACAACAAAGCAAAGACCATCATCTATCAAGGTCTTGATGAAGATACATTCGAGATCATAGCTTCCGCTGAAACGTCACATGATATATAGGAGGCTCTCCAACAGAAATACAAAGGTGCTGACAGAATCAAGAAGATTCGTCTTCAATCTTTGAGAGGAGAATTGATTATTACAATGAAGTCCTCGGAGTCTATTTCTGATTATCACACAAGGATTATGGTGATAGTCAACCAGATGAGAAGAAATGGAGAAGCCCTCATCGATTACTCGAATTATTGAGAAAATTTTGAGATCCTAGATCCAAAATTTGATCATGTTGTTGTCGCAATTGAAGAGTCCAAGGAAGTGGACAAGTTGACGGTTGATGAGCTTATGAGTTCTTTGCAAGCTCATGAGCAGAAGATTGTAAAGCGAAATGAAGATAAGGCCATTGAGCATGCCTTACAAGCAAAGCTGTCTTCAAGGACAGATATGAGCAAGGGGAGACTTCATCAAGTGGCTACACCACTCAAGGAGGAAGTCAACAATCCAGAGGAGGATTTCAATTCCAAGGAAGATTCTTGGAATACAAGCTTCAGAGGAAGAGGTGGCAGAAACACCACCGAGGAGGCCGAGGCCAACAAGCATTCACTCCTAGAGGAAGAGGAGGCGGTTACAATAACCGTGACAAGAGAAAATCAAATGTTATAGCTGCAATCAATTTGGGCACTATAGCACTGAATGCCGATGGAAAGCTCCGTTGGAGATACGTGAGCAAGCCAACTATGCAGAAAGGATGACAGAGAAGCATCTGCATTTCTTGTCCAACAAGAACTTGGCGAGAAAAGGAAATATATGGTATCTAGATACTGGAGCCAGCAATCACATGTGCGGCTACCGAGAGTTATTTGGTGATCTAGATGAGACCAAGCAAGGTCTAGTTACTTTTGGAGATACCACAAAGGTTCCATTCAAAGGTAAAAGCATCCCAGTCAAGTTGAAGAATGGCGATTCCAGCTACATCGCCGATGTGTATTATGTCCCAGCCATAAAGCAGAACCTGATCAGCTTAGGTCAACTTTTGGAGAGAGGATATACTTTTTACTCGAAGAATTGTCATCTGCAATTAGAGACAACAATGGGAGATTAATGGCCTACGTGAAAATGTCCAAGAATAGGATGTTTCCTTTGAACATCCAGTATGATGCAACAAGGTGTTTGAGTGCCATCACCAACAGTGAAGAATGGCTTTGGCACCTGAGGCTTGGACATCTGAATTTCACAAGTTGAAGATGCTAGCAAGCAAGAAGATGGTCAAAGGTTTGCCTCACATTGATCATCCAGATGAAGTCTGTGAGAGTTGTGTCCTCAGACAGATCCAGTTTTGCCAAAGAAGTCAACTGGAGAGCAAAGAGGCCACTGGAGTTAGTACACACAGATGTGTGTGGCCCAATTACGCCTATGTCGACTGGACAAAATAGGTACTTCCTCACTTTTACTGATGATTTTAGTAGAAAGACGTGGATATACTTTCTGAAGAGGAAGTCAGAAGTATTCAATTGTTTTAAAGATTTTAAAGCAATTGTGGAGAAGCAAACTGGTTACACGATCAGAACCGTAAGATCTGATCAAGGTGGAGAATATACAGCAAATGACTTTGAAGCCTTTGTACACAACAAGGCATCAGACATCAGACGACGCCAGCTTATACACCACAGCTGAATGGTGTAGCAGAAAGGAAGAATCGCACGATTCTTGACATGGCAGAAGTCTGCTCAAAGCAAAGAAGTTGCCCAAGCAATACTGGGCTGAAGCTGTATCATGTGCAGTGTATTGAATCGCTGCCCAACCAGAAGTTTGCAAGGTGTACTCCAGAAGAAGCATGGAGTGGTCACAAACCAAGTGTTACTCATCTACGAGTCTTTGGTTGTGTGGCATATGCAAAGATCCCAGATGCAAGAAGGAGAAAGCTCGATGATAAGAGCGAGAAATGCATCTTTGTCGGATATGGTGAAAGAAGGATGGGATACAGGCTGTATAATCCCATCACGAAGAAGGTGATTACAAGTAGAGATGTTATCTTTGAAGAAGATAAATCTTGGGCATGGAATGATCAAGAAGCATCAAATGGATCAATCTTGATTTGATCCTTGAAGGTGAAGAAGTACCAACAGTACTTGAGAAGAACCGATTGTGCCAGCAGCTGAACCACAAAGTCCAGTGTTTATACCAGCAGCTGAACCACAAAGTCCGGTACACAGATTCCCTGTATTCAACAGGAGGAACACACCAGGAGCATCATCATCACACCACCATCAGCATCCTCATCAGAAGGACCAAGAAAGATGCGAATCTTGAAGAGTTGTACGATACCACTCAGGTATGGAAGATACAACTCTGTTTTGTTTTCATGCAGATAGTGACCCATTAAGCTTCAATAAAGCTGTCACAGAAAAGAAATGGATAAAAGCAATGGATGAAGAAATACATGCCATTGAGAAGAAAGATACCTGGAATCTGACTTATCCACCAGAAAAGAAGAAAGCAATAGGTGTCAAAAGGGTCTACAAGATGAAAGTCAAATTAGTGGATAAAGGCTACAAGCAGAGAGAAGGCATTGAAGGGGAGAAGTATTCATGCTTGGCATGACATCCCTCGATTGAGTTTAAAAGGGAGATTTGTTGAATCTAAACTCAATCTAGAAGGTCAAGGAAGGCAACCACCGCCCAGCCAGCCACCAACCGACCAGCCACCAGCCACAACCGCCAGCCACCAGCCTCCACAGCCGCCAGCCGCCTTCACACTTGAAGGTTGAAAAGTCTTGTTTTGATTTCGTGTATAAATAGAGTGCCCAGCTTATGTTATATGAGTGGAGAGAATTGAGAGGAACACTTGAAAGAGAATAGAGAGAGAGAGGGCGTGTAATTGTTAAGCTTTTGTGTTGTATTTGTAAGCTTCGGTTTTGTGTAATAAAACAGTGTGTTTTATCCCCTCTGAGTGTTTCAAATCCACCACCAGTGGTTTCTCCCACCAACAATTTGGTCTCCAGGAGACCACAGACATCAAACTTATATTTTTGCATGAGACAAACCAGCTCATGCTGTCTCAGAGGACTGTTAAGCCCTCTGACATTCTAGCTAAATAATAACATTACATAAGAGGGGGTGTAGAGGGAACCCTACCACTCCCAGATGCTCGAGAGGAACTCCTTTTCTAACCACATATAGTGGTTACACCAACAGGAACTACATTAGGATCTTTCCTACATAGGACTGCTCCAACTGATTCTTTCTCTTTATGAATGATGGGGGGATGGCAATCAGAGATACACATATCACTCGAAGAGGAAATAACATGGGGTTTTGCCTCTAGATAATTTTGGTGGAGCATGATCAGTTGTGTGTGCAACATCAACAGGTATGCTAGGAGATTTTCTTCATTTCTTTCTTTTGACAATGTCCTATCCAGTTGAGGCCATCGCTGCTTTTGTGGTCATAGGATCATAGTTGTGTGAAGGCTCCCTAATCTGGCCTTTAGATTTTATGAGGCTTGACTCTGTCACAATCCCTAGGCAGTCAAAAACACTGCAACCCTTGTTAGCAACACACAGGCGGAGGGTTGGTCTTAGGCAAAGGTCGTGCCACCACCTGTGGAGGATGGGGGGTGCAAGTTCCTGTGTTGTGTCCAAGGACTTTACACAGCTTGCAGAATCTAGGAAGCGTTTCATATATCACCGGTTGATTCAGAATGGCTCCATTCGGCAAGTTAATGACAATAAAGGATTTGAGATCAGCAAGTAAATCCAATTCTACAATGACTCGAGCATAAGAGATTCTCGACATGCTGAAGGTGAGTTGATCACTCTGTATAAGCGTGCCTAATTTGCTAGCAATTTTAGAAAGGCATCTAGGAGACCAGCATTTTAATGCAAGTTTGGGAATTTAACCCATATAGGGACACAAGACATCTCATCAGTTCCAAAGTCAAAATACTCTAGCATAGCTTTAATAATCAGTGGCCGGCCATATATCAAGTAAGGACCATTAGCAAGAACAGCAAGTTTATCATCCACATTTTTGAATCTGTAGACCAACCAACCAGATTTGTGAATAGCTAAAGAGGTTTCACATTTCCAAGAACTGGAGATAATATTTTGTAACACCTTAAAGCTAGGGGACTTGCCAGCAACATAACCCACAATACATAATTGCCATACATCATAATTTTTATCTAAATCATCAGTGGAAAAATCACAAGGCAAATCATTGCATGAAGATGAGAAATGTGGTAATTTAGGACCTGTGATAGTGTTGCGATTGGAAGCAAAAAGATCTCGCCATGTCTCAGCAGGTGCGGTAGAATGAGATGCGCCTAAGTGAGAAGCCACCGTAGGAGAGGAGACTGCAATGGGAAGATCTACCTCAGCAAGACTTGAGGTGTTAGGGCAAGGAGTAATCACAAGGAAAGATCCCTTCTTTGGTGAAGTAGTTGGTGTAGCTACTGATTGCTCACAACCACACAAAGGTGAAACCCTCAAATCACTGTTTGGAGAAATATCTAGGGTGTTGCCTGTAGAAGAAGGCACAAGGGAGAAAAAAACTTGGAACTTCCTCCAGAGAGAGAGTAATCCACTTCATCTTCGTCATAGTCATCTTCATCAGAGCAGTCCTCCACAATCACATGATCATGAGTTGAGGGAGAGGAGACAATCGATTGAGGAGTAGACCCTTCCTCAACAAGAATCGAAAATTTTTCAGGGCTTGACCCACCAGCCACCGCTTTAGAAGGGGGAGTGGGAACCAGAGGGAAGGGGAGAGGAGGAGGAGGTGGAGAAGGTATAGGTGGGGCGACTAAAGCAAGAACAGAATTATCATGTAACTATTGATTTTGTGCGGAGGTTTGTCGTGTATGTCGCTTGTTTTTTGGCATGGAGAAAGGCTAGAGCATAAGAGGATCATGAAAGGGGGGGGAAGCTACACTAACCGGAAATTCAAAATACAGCTGGCGCCATGAACAAAGGAAACTATTCTCGTGAGGGGATGGAGAGCTTCTCTCTCTTGTTTCTCTCTCAAGGCTTACTGAGAGCTCTTTTTTTTTTTTTTTGATCAAATGTTAGAAATATATAGATAAAAAAGATAGACTAACTGGGAAACCAGTAAGCCAATATTACATCTGTACAAAGCAAGCCAGGGGGAACAAGCTCCCAACCGGCACAAAAGAAAATACAAAATAAATAATAAATAACCAAGCCATCGGTTATTTTAGGAACCCAAAAGCTATAGGAGCCAAGGATAACCGAGGAAATCAGAAGCTAACAACAAAACAACTGACCGAGCCATGAACAGAGCTAGCCATACGCTGAAGGCCACGAAGCACAACAGACAGCAAAGAGATGTGAAGATGCTATGCATGAGCCATACAGCCATGCTAAGAGAAGCCGAGAGCCACAACAACAAGAAATAAGCAAGACAACGTGGCATCATTCCCATAAGCTAAAACCCACGTGAAGACCATCTGCTTGAGACATGCAGCGACGAAGCAATGAACAAAAGAAGATGGACCCATCAGCAAAGAGTTTCATGCGAGGCCAAGTGCATGAGCCATGCATACACGTAGCAACAATCTGAAGGAGTGCAAACATGACTTTAAGATTCCAGCACCTATAAACACAAGAGAGAGGCCACCCGAAGACAAAGCTAGGTGGGCCCAACAACTGAGATTAGCCACGAAAAAACAATTTGCATGAGCCATGCACACATAGGCCGATGATGCACATGGATTATGAAGAAACCAATATAGGAGGTGCAGCAACATAATTAAGGATGACAGGACATGTAAAACCCAAAAAAAAAAAACAAGAAATGGAACCAAAATGACTCCACCATTGCTGCCGATTTATGAATCGACAGCGAAGCAGTGCGGCTGCCGATATCTGAATCGGCAGCGACGCAATGTGGCTGCCCATATACGAATCGGCAGCGATGTAGTTTTGGCTGTCGATTTATGAATCGGCAGCGAAGCAGTGCGACTACCGATATCTGAATCGGCAGCGACGCAGTGTGGCTGCCGATATATGAATCGACAGCGAAGTAGTGCGACTACCGATATCTGAATCGGCAGCGACGCAGTGTGGCTGCCGATATATGAATCGACAGCGATGCAGTTTCGGCTGTCGATTTATAAATCGGCAGCGACGCAGTTTCGGCTGAACACAGTGTGGCTGCCGATATATGAATCGACAGCGGTGTAGTTTCGGCTGTCGATTTATGAATCGGCAGCGACGTAGTTTCGGTTGAACGCAGTGTGGATGCCGATATCTGAATCGGCAGCGATGGAGTTTCGGCTGCCGATTTATTAATCGGTAGCAACACAGTGTGGCTGCCGATATCTGAATCGGCAGCAAGGCAGTTTCGGGCTGCCGATTTCTGAATCGAAAGCGACACAGTTTGAGGCTGCCGATTTTTGAATCGGCAGCGATATAAAAAAAAAAGGGTTTGAGTGTGGGACCGACCTATCCTAGGGGGGAGAAGGGGAATGAAAATTAGCTCAAGGATAACCCAAAAGGAGGATTAGGACAGCCTTGTCCAACATCCAAACACCCCCCTTTTTGCTTTTAGGAGGGGTATAAATGCAGCAAGGAGAGAGAGAGGGAGACACCCTCCCCAAAACCGAGCTGGTCCCCTTCCCTCTCCCTAAAGTGAGCTGCATGCTCTTGTCCCCTTCCCTTTCCCCCAAAATGAGATGCTTGTCCCCTTCCCTCTTTCCCTTGCCAAAGAAAGAGCTTGATCAAACCCCAACTGCTAGTGCCCTCTTTAGACGTGAGAGAAAGAAGGGAGAGCTTGACAGGAGGTTGGACAGCTGCAAACATGAAGGGAGTAGAGGCCTAAGATCGGTGGGGAACTAACAAGAGAAGGAGAAAAACCGAAAGAGAGGAAGAGGAAGAAACAATCGGGAGTAGAAGGGGAGAAATGTTGTCAAACCCCTCCCAAAAATGCTAAATCCGTGAGGTATGAACCATGTCTTTCTCCACCTGTTCTTAAGGTCTTGAAATCGAAAGGAAGAAGAATAAAAATATAGATGCATGGCCTAGGAACCTTACTCCAACTGTTATGGAAAAGAACTAAGCTAAAAGGAGGGACAAAACGGGGCTGGATGGGGGGACCTAATTTCAGAATATTTAACAAAAGATTATATGCTGAAATTGATGGGTTCAATGTGTGTATGCTGCTGGAATTTATTGAAAAATTATATGTTGAAATTGATGGTTTCAATGTGTATGCTGCTGGATTTATTGAAGATTATATGCTGAAATTGATGGGTTCAATGTGTGTATGCTGCTGGAATTTAATGAAAAATTATATGCTGAAATGGATGGTTTCAATGTGTGTATGCTGCTGGAATTTATTGAAAAATTATATGCTGAAATTGATGGTTTCAATGTGTGTATGCTGCTGGAATTGAAATTGATGGTTTCAATGTGTGTATGCTGCTGGAATTTATTGAAAAATTATGTGCTAGAATTGATGGTTTCAATGTGTGTGTTCATGCCCAAATGTGGGTTGGGCAGCGAAATTGTGATTCGCTGTCGAAATTGAGTTGTCTACAGCGAATTAGCATTCACTGCCGAAATGTGTGTTCTGCCACAAATTTATGATTCGCTGCCGAAGAGGAGTTGGATGCAGTGAAATTGTGATTCGCTGCCGAAGAGGAGTTGGCTGCAGAGAAATTGTGATTCGCTGCCGAAATTGAGTTGTCTGCAGCGAATTAACATTCGCTGTCGAAATTTGTGTTCTGTTGCGAATTTGTGATTCGCTGCCGAAATTTGTGTTCTGCCGCGAATTTGTGATTCGCTGTCGAAGTGGAGTTGGCTGCAGCGAAATTGTGATTCGCTTCCGAAATTTATGTTATGTCGCGAATTTGTGATTCGTTGCCGAAGTGGAGTTGGCTGCAGCGAAATTGAGATTCGCTGTCGAAATTGAGCAGCCCGCAGCGAACCAGTTTTCGCTGCCGAATTGGGCAGCCTGCAGCGAACCAGTTTTCGCTGCCGAGTTGGGCAGCCTGCAGCGAGCCAGTTTTCGCTGCCGATTTCTACAAGGCAAAAATGACTTAAATTCTAGTAACAATCTCATGGTATGATGGTGTAAAATGTGGAACACTTGAATGTGAACATATGAACTCTTGAAATAAGTGTGGAATGAATGTGAATCGAAGATACAAATGAATTGATTGTGGTCTTTGGTGTCTTAGGTGTTGTGGCCGGGATCGGACCATTGCCAGGACAAGGACAGACCACAAGTGGAGCAGGTAGGTGGTTTCCACCTTTTTTCCCATTTTGATGTTTATGTTTTGAAATGATTAACTTGTGATGATATTTTATTAAATCCTTGTTGTAAGAGGAAACGACGAAGAAGAGTTGGATTAAATTCTTGATGATTATCGAAACGACTATGAAATGTCGAACAAGTTCTTGATGAATGTTGAAACAATGGTGAAAATGTTAGAGTTCTAAACTAACCCATTTGAGATGAACATCTTATTGAGTTGTGATGAATACTAAACCGAATGTGATGATGGGGCTGGTATGAATTTGGGCTACTAATGAATGGTAGTATGTGTCGTATGAAGGATCTACTTTTGTATTCTTATTGAATGTAAGGGTGAAGAATGATTGTATGAGTATTATGAAGGATCTACTATTTTATTGTATTGAATGTAATTGTGATGAATGTGTTACCAAGGATCTATCATTTATTATATTGAATGTAATGATGATGAATGATTGTATGAGTGTTATGAAAGACCTATCGTTGTATCGTATTGATGGTTCATTACCACAACTGGTGGTGTGAGTAGTACGGGGGATTTATTATTGTGTTGCATTGAACATTAACTGTCAAGAATGGTTGGATGAGTGATACAAAGGGTATTGTTGTGTTGTGTTACAATGAATGCTAAACTGTTGTGGGATGTTTGATTCTGCATTACAAAGGATCTATCATCGTGTTACGAAATGATAAACTACTAGGAAATGGTGGTGCGAGTATCCCTAAGGGTCTGCTTTGATGTTGCAAGGAATGTCAAATTGTCATGAATTGTTTGATGAAACAATGATTAGCTTCGGCTAATGGCATCCGAGTGGATGACCGGAACAAACAATTGATTAGCTTCGGCTAATGGCGTCCGAGTGGATGACCGGATCAAATGATTGATTAGCTTCGGCTAATGGCATCCGAAGGGATGACCAGGGTAAATGATTGATTAGCTTCGGCTAATGGCATCCGAGTGGATGACCGGAACAAATGATTGATTAGCTTCGGCTAATGGCATCTGAAGGGATGACCGGGGTAAATGATTGATTAGCTTCGGCTAATGGCATCCGAGTGGATGACCGGAACAAATGATTGATTAGCTTTGGCTAATGGCATCTGAAGGGATGACCGGGGTAAATGATTGATTAACTCTGGCTATTGGCATCCAAAGCAAATGATTGGGATGAATAAATACTTAGTTTTGGTAAGTGGCATCCTAAATGGATAATCGAGATTAATAAACGATTAATCTATGGTAATGGCATCCTAAATGGATAATCGAGATTAATATACGATTAATTATGGTAATGACACCATAGATGAATTACCAAAATGAATAAATACTTAGTTTTGGTAAGTGGCATCCTAAATGGATAATCGAGATTAATATACAATTAATTATGGTAATGACACCATAGATGAAATACCAAAATGAATAAATGCTTAGTTTCGGTAAGTGGCATCCTAAATGGATAATCGAGATTAATAAACGATTAATCTATGGTAATGACATCCTAAATGGATAATCGAGATTAATAAACGATTAATTATGGTAATGACACCATAGATGAATTACCAGAATGAATAAATGGTTTACTTTGGGTAAATGGCATCCTACATGGATCATCGAGAATAATAAATGATTAGCTATGGTAATGGCACCATAGATGAATTACCAAAATGAATAAATGTTTAGTTTTGGTAAGTGGCGTCTTAAATGGACAATCGAGATAAATAAACGATTAATTATGGTAATGACACCATAGATGAATTACCAGATTAATAAATGATTAGCTATGGTAATGGCACCATATATGAATAACCAAAATGAATAAATGATTAGCTTTGGTAAGTGGCATCCTAAATGGATAATCAAGATTAATAAACGATTAACTATGGTAATGACACCATAGATGAATTACCAGAATGAATTACCAGAATGAATAAATGATTAGCTATGGAAATGGCACCATAGATGAATTATCAAAATGAATAAATGATTTACTTTGGGTAGGTGGCATCCTAAATGGATAATCAAGATTAATAAACGATTAACTATGGTAATGACACCATAGATGAATTATCAGAATGAATAAATGATTAGCTATGGAAATGGCACCATAGATGAATTACCAAAATGAATAAATGATTTACTTTGGGTAGGTGGCATCCTAAATGGATAATCGAGATTAATAAACGATTAATCTATGGTAATGGCATCCGAAATTACTAGCTTCGGCTAATAACATCCTAGATGGATAATCGAGTTGAACAAATGATTAATTACGACTGATGACATCCTAAATGGATAATCGAAATGAATAAATGACTACCTTCGGCTAATAGCATTCCAAATGGATAATCAGGACGAAGAAATGACTAGCTTTAGCTAATCGCATCCTAATGGATGACCGAGATGAAGAAAAAAAAAAGAAGAAGAATAAGAGAAAGAAGAAGAAACGGTTAATGGCACCCTAGTGGATAGCAAGATGAATAAATGATTGGCTTCGACTAACGGCTTCCCAAGGAAGAATAAGAGAAAGAAGAAGAAACCGTTAATGGCACCCTAGTGGATAGCAAGATGAATAAATGATTGGCTTCGACTAACGGCTTCCCAAGAGGATTGTCGGATTTGAGTGTATGAGTTAGTTTTAAGAAGAACTGATGTGGTCATGTATACTACGTTTGGATATACTAAGTATATGAAAGGACTATAATAGTTATGCTTTAACCACAGAAAAACATTAAATCGGCTAATGACATTCGAGATGAATGATTGGGTTTGAGTACTGAAATTAGCCTCGTAAATTGATGGTTTAGTAACGGTGGTATTTACATAAGTAAAGAGAAATTGAAGAATGATGCTTTTTGGTCCATGAATAAAATGTGACTTTAATCCTGTTTTATTATGTTTCTTAAATGGCCTATAATGCTGAAAATTTCCTTGTATTGTAACAGGGACATCATACCAATATGGTGCGAAAGGAAATTCATTTCGTGGCTCATACATTTCGAAAAAGAATTATATACTCGCATATTATGGGTGATATGAGTTCTGCATGAACGAACATGTAAATCACTTAATTAGTCATTCGATCCCTTCTGTAAAAACTAGTAATTAAATATTGAAATGGAATACGAATGATAATGTATGAACTCGTGATAATACGAGATTAGAACAAGAATGGAAATTATGAATAAGTCAAGATGATAAAAAAAAAAAAATCCAGCAACTTTGGCCTTGAAAAGGTTGGGTCGTTACAGGACACCCATGCAGAGACAATCAACCCAAGTGCAGAAGCAAATGTCTTTTTCATGGAAATGAAAGACAGTGTAGAAAAGGATTTGAAAACGCCTGAGCACCGCAGCAATCTCCCTAGACCGCCCTTCAAAAACACGTTTGTTTCTTTCCTCCCAAATAAGATATACTGTGATACTCAAGGAAGCTCTTTTCATCCGGGCCTCAAGGTTGTTCCTCTGAAAGCGTAGCCCATGAGTAACACTGGCCAAAGACTGCATGGCCCTCCCAATCCGCAACCAAGATTTGATCATTGCCCACAGACGATATGTCCATTCACAAGCAAAAAAAAAATGACCATGAGACTCTTCCACTCGCCTACAGAACATACAATTAGGATCAGGAGGGACAAACCTCAACCTGTCACGAGTCCTAAGCTTTCGCAGTACAACCAACCAGAGAATAAAATTGTGCTTAGGCAGAGACCACTGTTCCCAGACCACTTGGCCCCATGAGACAACTGAACCAATAGGCCTGAAGAAATCATAAACATGTGATATGAAAGGACCCACACCAGTAGACCAACTATTCAGCAGAGTAATACACGACTCAGAGTCCCCGTAGTGCTGCAAGAGGAGGTCTCTAACAGAGATAATAGCTTTCCACAACGGAGAAGAAGTGTGATGTGCTTGAATAGACCAAATGGTGCCAGAGTTCAAATAAAAATGGTGAATCCAACGAATCCAAACAGAATCCGATTTAAGATGGATATTCCATAATTGCTTGCCAAGAAAACTTCTATTACGAGCTCGAATATCAAATAAACCGAGGCCACCCTCTGTTTTAGGCAGACAGATTGACTTCCAGGCTACCAGAGCTGAGGTGCTTTTTTGAATGTCACCTATCCAGAGAAAATTCCTGCAAATGCTAATAATATTCCTTATCATAATATCAAGGAGGGGGAAGATGTTGAGCCAGAATTGGACTTTTCCAAACAGAACAGATCGGATGAGTTCCAAACACCCAGCATATGTAAGGTCCTTGCCAATCCATCCTTGAACTGAAGATTTCAAATCCTGTAATAATGGTGAGAATTGACTGGCGAGCAGACGATGGGGGTTTAAAGGTACCCCAAGGTATGTGAAAGGAAAGCTCCCTTCTCTGAAACCAGATTCAGTGAGAATGGATTGCTTTTGAGTAGTGCCAACTCCCCCAAAGAAAATGGATGATTTGTCCGGGTTGATGTACAAGCCAGAAGTCTTTCCAAAGAGAGTGATTTGTTGAAGTAGACAATGGACTGAAGAGGAGTCTCCGCGGGAAAGAAGTAAGACATCATCTGCAAAAGCAAGGTGGCTGATACCTTGCACCTCACACTTTGGGTGGAACTGAAAGTTTTCATGCTGAGAGGAAAGCTTGAGAAGCCTGGAAAAATACTCCATACAACAGATAAAAAGATATGGAGACAAGGGGTCTCCTTGTCTGACTCCACTCTTCCCCAAGAAAAAACCGTGAATATCCCCATTAACTGCAACAGAAAATGATGTAGTGGATACACATTCCATAACAAGCAAAACAAAGGGAGCTGGAAACCCAAGCTGCCGAAGAAGGTTTGCCAAGAAGTCCCACTGAATAGAGTCAAATGCTTTCTTGAAATCAACTTTCAACAAACAACGGGGGGAGGATCGTTTCCTGCCATAGTGCCGAAGAAGCTCCTGGACAAGGTTAACATTATCACTCATGTATCTGCCACCTAAAAATGCATTCTGCATGGGGCTGATGATGTCCTTTAAGGCATGGGCTAGGCGACCTGCTAGAATCTTAGCAATTACTTTGTAGATAACATTAACACATGAGATTGGTCTGTAATCTGATGGAGAAGACCCATGTGCTGATTTAGGAACCAGAACAATAATTGAATGGTTAACCTGCTTTAGGAGCCTACCAGAATGGAAAAAATCCTTGACAGCCACACATACATCCCCTCCTACAACATCTCAGGCTTGTTTATAGAAGAAGGAGGAGTAACCATCGGGACCAGGGGCTTTGTCATTATCAATGCTGAACACTGCCTTTCTAACATCCTCTTGAGAGACAAGAGCAAGGCGGAGGCCATGAGAACTAGCTAGAAGACATGGACCACTGTGTATGACATCACTGTCAATTGGAAGGATGGTCTTGGATGAGCCAAGCAAACGCTGGTAAAAACACACAAATTCATTACCAACTTCTTGTAATGATGTGCTCAGACTTCCATGGCTGCACATAATGGCTGGGATAAAGTTTCTCCGGTGATTCTGGCCCAGAAGAGCATGGAAGAACTTGGATCCTTTGTCACTGTGCTTAAGAAAATTGCATTTTATCTTTTGACTGAAAAACTGCTGTTCCGCAAACTTTATATTAGCCAGCTTGGAGCGAAGAATCCTGTCTTGAGCTAATAAGGTTTGGTTATCCATGTCTTGCCGCAAAACTGATTGATGATGCTCCAACTCAGATTCTAGCCATAATACCCTATCTGAGATATGGCTTTAATGAAGACGATTCAGCTCCTTCAAGTGCCCTTTCAGAAGTTTAAGCTTGCGACACAAAACAAACATAGGGGTGCCATATACTGGAGAGAACCAATGGGAAGAGACCACCTCAGAAAAGCTATCATGCGAGGCCCACATATTAAGGAATTTAAAATTCTGCCTACCCTGCACAAACAAATCAAGACGAACTTCTACAAGGGAATGGGCAGTGAATGCACTAGGATTGCCAAAGTGAACTCGAGTGAGGCGTTGTACAGAAGGCCAAGAAGGATTGACCAGCACCCGATCAAGCTTACTCCAAACAGTCCCATTTGTCCAACTAAAACGACAACCAGTATAATTAACATCATGCAAACCAAGATCAGAACAGCAACCACGGAAATCAGATATTTCATAGGGAGATACAACCACGCCATTGTGTTTATCTGTTGAGGAAAGGACAGAGTTAAAGTCTCCAAGGATCATCCAGGGGCAGCTAGAGTTCCATCGCCTGAGATCCCCCCATAAAGCACGCCTAGCAGAGATTGTATTAAACCCATATACAAAAGATATCCTGAAGCTATACTGAGAGATCAAACTGCTAACAGAGAGGTGGAGAGCCTGTGCAGAAGATGCAATGAGATCAACTTGGACTGTAGTTGGATTCCAAAACACCACAATTCTAGCAGTACTGGCTGCATCCGAATTTGTATAGTACTGCCAGTGCCTGAGTCGAAGTCTATGCATACATGCAACTCTGGAGGAAGATAATTTGGTTTCTAGTAAACCACACACATCCATCCTATGCTTCTTCATGAGGCTAACAACCTCATGTTGTTTTAGGGGGTTGTTGAGACCCCTGATATTCCAACTGTGTATTATCATGAGAGTGCAGGAGAAGGGGGACCCCTTCCACTATGACCACGATTCTTCTGGCTACGAGTTCTGACCCTAATCCTATCAGGCACATCCAATGAAGGAGCTCTTTCAGTATTTCCAGCCATAACATTATCCTCCAAAAAATTATTTCTAGAAGGAGAGGGATTAGAAGCCTCTCCAGCATTAGGTAGTAGTATCACCAGAGCCTCTCCAGCACTAGGATATGGAATCAACGGTTCAACACTATTAGGGGAGGTAACCCGAACATCCTCATCACATGAAGAAACCACCAATGGAAAAGGTCTAGAAGGGGTGATAGGCTGATCCGTTCTTAGACATATTGGGGAAGAAGGAGTGACAGGATTAGTAACATCTAGCCCTGACTCAGAAGCAGCCACCTCCTTTCCCTTAGGATTGCATCCATACTTCTTATTGGGTTTATGCCTAGATTCCACCATAATCCAACCCTCAGTGTTAGCATGATCCACCTCTGGAATAGTAGCCACCCCAACAGCTCCTGGGATGTCTTGGTCTAGAGACTGGCCTTGCATCTATGACATAGAAGGAATATCCTGTTGAGAAGGCTGGGGACCCAATCGACTAAAGACCCTCCCTTTTACTGCTTTATCAGCCTGCGCCTGAGGATGACTAGGAGAGACCAAAGTGGAAGCAGCAGCCGCTTTGGGACAGAGGAGACGAGAATGGCCAAGAATATGGCAAAAAGAACAATACTTGGGCAAGGTCTCATACACAGCTTTTTGGTGCAGAGTAGAATCATCAGGTAATGAAATCTCCATTAAATGACGGAGTTCCTCAAGGAGATCAACTTCCACCAGCACTTTAGCATAGGACATCCGGGAAAGATTTGAAGTAAGCTGGTCACATTGAATGGGCTTTCCTATAACGCTGGCTATTTTTGATAGACAAACTGGAGACCAACAACACAATGGAAGGCAAGGAAATTTTACCCAAACTGGCACCCGTGACATCTCTGCACTGGAGAAGTCGAAAATTTTTGTCATAGGCCTAAGAACAAGTGGCCTGCCATACATTAAATAGGGTCCTCCACGAAGGACTGTGAGTTTATCCTCCTCTGATTTGAAACGGTATATCAGCCAGCCAGTCTCATGGATAGTGAGGGTGGCCTCACATTTCTAAATAGTGGAAATAATATTGTTAAGAGCTCTGAAGCCGGGATTTTTTCCAGTAACATAACCCACAACACAAAAATTCCAAATTTCAAATTGTGGCTGAATATCCTCAGGGGATATATTACAAGTTTTGGAAAGGTGATTAAGAGAGAAATTTTTAAGTTTGGTGCAAGAAGTGGTAGATTTATTTGAAGAGAAAAGATCTCGCCATTTGTTACTGCTAGGAGCAGGGATATGATTACCTGCAATGGAGGTGGGTACACGCGCCTTACTGCCAGAAATGAGAGCTGGAGGCATAACACTCTACTGCAGCAAGGGGGCCTGTTCAGCAGGTATCAACGGAGGAGGGGAAGACAAGTTAGGAGCCGGGAGCAAAGCAGGGGAGTCCTCACACTCTTCGTCTGTAAAATTGAAGTCCAGCTGATCCTCATCAAGGATCTCATCTTCAGAGCCGGCAGTGCAATCTTCCACCAGAACTGCATCCAAATGGTTAGAACCAGAAGCAACCGCCATCGCTGAAGCAATTTGGGGAGGACCCACATCATGGGGTGAAGATGGAGGCAAGGGGGAAGGGACTGGGCTAGAGGCACCAGGAACAGCAGCAGGTTCAAAAGCAGAATCAACTTTGGTGGCTAAATCTACTATACCGTCACCATTATTATC
This sequence comes from Populus tremula, assembly GCA_964019445.1. Lineage (NCBI taxonomy): Eukaryota > Viridiplantae > Streptophyta > Magnoliopsida > Malpighiales > Salicaceae > Populus > Populus tremula. The sequence continues at coordinate 29,288 of CAXHTJ010000948.1, forward strand.
ATGAACCTTGGGGCCAACAACATGAGCAGACGGGGAGTCTTGTCTACGGGCTACAGTGGCCTTTCTCTTGTTCTTTGCCATATGGAAAGTGGAACAGGCGGGAAAAGATGGAAAAAGTGGGGGAAATCAAGGTGGGGAGAAATCAGTGCAGGGAAAGCAGGGAAACAGAGAAGAGATGAGTAATTGAACAAGGGAAATCAAAGAACACTCAAGCATCAAGAAACGCCAGCAAACAGGAGGGAACCCACTCCATGGAGGAGGAGAGCATCTCTCTCTAGATTCTCTCTCCGACTTATTGAGAGCTCTTTCTTTTTTTTTTTGATCAAATGTTAGAGTATTATAGATAAAAAAGATAGACTAGCCAAATTAGCAAGCCTATAGAACCGAAAATACATATTTACAAACTAACGGGAACAACCTCCTAGCTAGCCCAAAAGAAAACCAACAAAAGCAAAAGACAATCGGTTATTGCAGGAACCCAAACTACAGGATCCCAGGATAACCGAACCAACAATATATCAGGCCATAGCCATATACAAAGAAATAAAAAATTAAGAGCTCCTAAGCCTAAAACATGAACCCTCGTGAAGACCATCTGCATGAGCCATGCAGCCAACGAAAACATTGAAGTAGAAAATAATAACAGCCGAAAGCACCACAGGAGAGAAGTGGCAGGCCTGTCAGAAGATGAATCACGTAGAAAAGCATGCAATATAAAGCCTTCACCTTGCACCCCAAAAGCCATGCAACCAGTAAACAAAGCTCCTGCCCCACAGCAAAGAGAGCTGAAGCCAGCGTTCCCAGTAGCTCACCCGACAGCTAATTGGAAGTGATCCTTTTCATGAAAATGAAATATAGTATAGAACAGAATTTGGAATCTCCTGAAGATGGCATCAACTCGTCTGCACTTTGCCTCAAAGACCCGTTTGTTTCTTTCCTCCTAGATAAGGTACACTGTGATGGCCAACGAGACTCTGCGCATCCGAGACACAAGATTGGATAGCCTGAGATATAACCCACGAAGTGCCCTGTTGATGGACGACATCTGCCTACCAATTCTAAGCCAAGATTTTATCCTATTCCACAAACTGCCCGTCCAATGACAAGTGAAAAATAAATGAGCATGGGACTCTGCTTCACACCGACAGAAGGCACAAGAGGGGTCAGAAGGGATGAACCACAGCCTGTCTCGAGTTTTGAGTTTGCCCATGACCGCCAGCCATAATATAAAATTGTATTTAGGTAGGGACCACTACTCCCAAACAACTCGACCCCATGTGACAGTTGAACCAACCGGCCTGAAAAAATCATAGGCATTTGCTAGAAAGGGCCCTGCAGAATTAGTCCAGCTTCTCATCAATGAGACACACTCCACCTCTGAGCCCCCACAATGTTGAAAGATAACATCCCGAACAGTGATGATGGCTTTCCACAACGGGGACGAAGAGTGATGCGCCTGGACAGACCAAATGGAGCCACTACTCAAATAAAAATGGTGTATCCAACGAATCCACACCGAGTCAATTTTAAGATGTATATGCCACAGCTGCTTACTAAGAAAACTTATGTTGTGGGCACAAAGATCAAACAATCCTAGACCACCCTCATTTTTAGGAAAGCAAACAGTCTTCCAGGCAACAATGGTTGAGGAGCCACGACAGGCATCACAAGTCCAGAGGAAATTCCTACATATGCTAATAATTTGTTTCATCACAATGCCAGGGATAGGGAATATATTCAACCAGAACTGGACTTTCCCAAATAAAACAGAACGGAGGAGCTCCAAGCACCCTGCATATGTAAGATGTCTGCCCATCCAACCTTGGACTGATGATTGCAGGTCCTGCAGAAGCGGGGTGAACTGACTGGCAAGCAACCTATGCGGGCTAAGAGGGATGCCCAGGTAGGTGAAAGGAAATTGCCCCTCGCTGAAGTCGGTTGCTGAGAGGATAGACTGCTTATGCACAGAGCCAACTCCCCCAAAGAAAATGAATGATTTCTGTGGATTAATGTTCAAACCCGAAGTCTGGCCAAAGAGAGTAAGCTGCTGGAGAATACAAGAAACTGATGAGAGGTCCCCCCGAGATAGAAGAAGAAAATCATCTGCAAATGCAAGATGAGTAATACTCTGAACGGCATGTTTGGGATGAAATCTGAAACCTTCCTGCTAAGAGGCAAAAGTGAGCAGCCTTGTAAAATATTCCATACAACAGATAAACATATACGGGGATAGGGGGTCTCCTTGACGAACACCACTGTGACCCAAAAAGAACCCATGAATATCTCCATTTATAGCTACCGAGTAAGACGCAGAGGAAATACACTGCATTACAAGCAAGACAAAGTGAGCAGGCAAACCAAGGTGGCAGAGAAGGCTTTCTAAGAAATCCCATTGCACAGAATCGAACGCCTTTTTGAAATCCACTTTCAGCAAGCAGCGGGGAGAAGAGCGTTTCCTACAATACTGGCAAAGAAGTTCTTGAACCAGATTAATATTGTCGCTCATATATCTCCCACCCAAGAAAGCATTATGCATGGGGCTGACTATGCCTTGTAGAGCATGGGCAAGCCGCCCAGCTAATATCTTGGACATCACTTTGTATATGATGTTACAACATGAAATAGGCCTAAAGTCTGAGGGTGAGGACACATGCTCAGATTTGGGAACCAAGGCAATGATGGAGTGGCTGACCTGTTTAAGAAGCCAGCCAGATTGAAAGAAGTCCTGGATGGCAGCACAAAAGTCCCCTCCAACTATAGACCAAACTTGCTTGAAGAAGAAGGAGGAATACCCGTCAGGACCTGGGGCCTTTTCATTATCAATACTGAAGACAACTTTACGAATATCCTCATGAGTAATTAGGGAGAGGAGAAATTCATGGGAATGAGATGGGAGGCACGGCCCGCACTGAATAATATCATTGTCAAGAGGGATAGTACACTTTGAAGTACCCAGCAGCTGCTGGTAATAAGCCAAAAATTCAACCCCCACTTCCTTGAGAGAAGTGCTTAATCGACCATTACTGCATGTGATGGCAGGAATGAAGCTCGTCCTGTGATTCTGCCCCATGAGAGCATGGAAAAACTTAGACCCTCTGTCACTGTCCTTGAGGAATCGACATTTAATTTTTTGGCTGAAAAACTGGTGCTCCGCAAAATTCAGAGAGGAGAGCTTTGAGCGTACAAGCTTGTCCTGCTCAGCCAAGAGCAGGTTATCTCTGTCTTGCTGGAATGCATTTTGGAGCTGCTCCAGCTGAGACTCAAGACGAGAGACCCTCTCAGAAATATGGCTGAAGTGAAGCCTGTTTAGCTCTTTCAATGGACCCTTCAGGAGCTTGAGCTTGCGGCAAAGTATATACATTGGGGTGCCATACACCGTAGAAGACCAACAAGAAGCAACCACTCCCAGAAACTGATCATGAGCAGCCCACATATTAAAAAATTTGAAATTACATCTACCCTGCACATATGGATTTAGCCTCACTGCAGTAGGGGAGTGGTCTGAAAATGCACTAGGAGTTTCAAAGTGTACATGGGTGGAACGATGCAAAGAGGACCATAAGGGATTAGTGAGAACCCTATCAAGCTTACTCCAAACAATATTGTTTGTCCAAGTGTAGTGGCAGCCAGAATAGTTAGCATCCTGAAGGCCAATATCAAAACAACAATCACTAAAATCAGAAATATCATAAGAGGAGATAGCCTCCCCATTGTGTTTGTCTGAAGAGGAAAGTAAAGAATTGAAATCTCCAAGAACCAGCCAGGGATGATTGGAATTCCAGCTCCTTAAATCCTCCCAGAGAGGACGCCTGGCAGTGATGGTGTTAAAACCATAAACAAAAGTAGCCTTAAAGCTAACTTGGGAGATCAAGCAAGTGATTGAAATATGGATAGCTTGCGCAGAGGAGGCAAGCAAGGCAACATGAACTGTATCCGGATTCGAAAAGACAACAATTCTAGCCGTGTGGGCTATATCAGCATTGGAAAGATACTGCCAATGCTGCAGCCTAAGCTTATGCATGGAACCAACCCTAGCCGGGAGCATTTTGGTTTCAAGTAACCCACAAACATCAATCTTGTTCTTCTTCATGAGGCTAACTACCTCATGCTGCTTTAGGGGATTGTTCAGTCCCCTAACATTCTAGCTATAAATTATCATGGATTAGCAGTGGAAGGGAATACCCTTTCGCTATGACTACGCTGCTTTTGGTTACGAGTCCTGACCCCACACTGATCAGCCACATCAAATGAAGGAACATTCACAGGATTCCCAACCCCAATAGTATTCCCCTGTTGCGATGTCGCGGTCGCACAAATTAATTACCCTAGCTTAAAACACACAAGATAGTATAGAGCAAGCAAGGGGTCGATCCCACGAGGAAGTTTGAAGTTAGATTTTTATGTTGTACGTTATGTAATTGGGGGGATTGATTTGAAATGATTTAAACTATGGCAGAAATTAAACTAGCAAACAAAATCAATTGAAACTGAAATATATCAAGAAAACAAACCTTGGTTGCAAGCACACACCACCAACGGAAATTAGAACCGATCCTTGAAACGAAACTCCAGTTTATATTATGAATTTTATCTTTTCTTAATATTGGTTAATTAACGGATCCGCCGTATAACTAGCCCTAACCAACAAACAATCACAGTGTCCGCACTAATGATTTAATCCAATGGCAGCCTTAAGATCCAGATAAATTCATTAATCTTAACAACCAAGTTGTCAATTTGTGTTGCTATGATCGAATGTTCTCCCTAAGTTTAATAACGTAGTTCCGCTACAATTATCAAGCTTAGTTGCTTCACAAGTTTATATACCACAACTCCGGTTTTGATATCAAACTTAGCAATAGATTGTTCACAATAATAACTTAGAGTCCGCTCTAGCAATTAAGATAAACAATCATAGGAAATATGCATAGGAAAACAAACATACTCATTCATAACATAAACTGAAAATAAAAGGAAGAATAAATCTCACAGTTCTTGAAATCCGAAGGTTTGTTGTGTCCTTGCAACCAAGAAAACGAGCTTAGCCTTGCATATCTATTGAACAACTACTCCTAAAGATGAAAGAATACATAATTTCTGATTTGTAGAGAGGAGAGTTTGTGTTTCCTCCTCCTTCTTCTTCTTCTTCTTGCTACCTCCTTCTACTCACCCTCTATTTATACACAAATTGTAAGTAAGAAAATCAAAGTTCAAGTGTGAACATCAATAGATGGTGGTAGTGTGAAGGCGCTGGCTGGGTGCTGCTGGCTGCTGGCTGCTGAGGTTGGTGGCTGCCATGAGGTTGGTGGCTGCCATGAGGTTGGTGGCTGCCTTCCTTGACCTTCTAGAATATTTACTAGAGGAGCTAAATTGCTGGTCGGTTTGGATGCTTCTAGATGAAATTTGGATTCGTTTCTTCACGCAACCTGCTTGCTGGCAGAATTCAGCTGTCATCTTTGAAAAATCATATATCCCTCATATGACATCGTTTTTGGCTGAAATTTGGAGCGTTTATAGATCTTTGAGTAAGGAATCCAACAAAATTGAGTTTGCATCAATTGGACTTCTGAAGCTCCAGATATTGAATTTTGAATGGGCAAAGGTCAACATTGGCAGACTGCGAGATTTGACTTTGAAGGATGTGATTTCCATGATCTTTCTCTTTTTATTTTTCTTGCATTACATTTCCAAAAAGGTATGGATGTTAGCTTTTTAATGCCACTGGAATCACTTCATTTCGATCTCTGGAACTCACGCTCTGCACAAAATACCGACTGAACGTCAAATCTGCCAATTACCTCCAATTTACTCCTTTTTGCATCTTTCATCCAAAAATGCCTTCAAAACATAAAACAAAGAATATCAAGGCATTTTATATAAATAACATATGCAAAACACTAGTTAAATGCGGGTGAAACTATCGAATAATATGGTTACATCAAATACCCCCACACTTAGCTCTTGCTCGTCCTCGAGAAAGGATAAATAAAATTAAATTGAAAATAACTATGATCAATTTCTTAATCTCCCATCAATGTCTAAGAGTACAAGCATTATAAACAAGAATACAATCATGAAGGATAAATAATATAATTCTCATGAATTTATTTACATGCAAACTTCAAAACTCAATCAATCGTCTGGATTTAAATGAAATCTATGCCATGCCAAAGTGATAGGTCCTCTCATTGATATACACTCCAACACTCATGTGTTTAGGGTTTATGTGTTTAAATCTCTCAAATTCAATCAAAGAGTATGTTCTACCATAAGCTTGCTTTTCAATCTCATCTCCATTAGCAACTTATTACAAGTATTACATGAATCAAAAGGTCTTATTTTCCGGTTGTAATAGGGCTGAGGTTAAGGTGAGGTAAAAGAAAGTAAAAGGAAAGGTTCAAACCAAAGAAAGTAGAGCATTTTGAAAAATAATACTTCAAACAATATAATTCCATTAAAGCACATAAATTTTTCATCTTTAATCACAAATGCTTAACTCCTTTTGATTTCAAGCTCTTTCAACATAAAACCTTAAGAACATAAAGGAATACTTTTTTTTTTCTTTTTTCTTTTTCTTTTTTTTTTTCTTCGGCAACTTTGCCCATTTTTTTATCAAGCATCACTTCTTTGTTTTCATATAATTTCCAACCATAATTCCATGAAATATTACAAGTATATGCTCTACTAATCCTTGGCCAGGGGAAAAGAAAAACATATATAAAGTTAAGGCTTATACATGGATAAAGCAAAAAAAGATAACCAAGCTCAAAACGGGTTCACTAAGGATAATATGCTTTAGGTTGGCTTTTTGGCTTGAGGGGTTAAAATTCCTAATGCCTTTATCATCTTCATGTATATTTGTAATGGGATATAATCTCAATAAGATATGAAGCAAGTTCTAGAGATACTTATCATTGAAAGAATGCACACTCAAAGAATATAATTTTGAAGGCTCAAAAGCTTGCATTTGTATAACACTATAAAGTCAACATGGCATATTCTCAAAGTCAATCCCTAAACCAATTAAACCTTAAAATTTGCATGCATACTCCTTCATTTGATTTATATCTTCATCTATCTCAATTAATTCTCATACATAATACTCATATTCTCAAAAACCAATGGAGTTAAAAAGATCAAAATTTGTGTTTTTTTTTTTTTTAAGAACAACAAAGAAAATTAAAATAAGAAAACCAAAATTCTCTCAATACCCCCACACTTAAAACACAACATTGTCCTCAATGTTGAAATAAAAGCAAAGGAACATAAGAGAATGACAAAGATAAAGTAAAATACGAAAAATAAAAGATAAGGAAAAAGAAAGCAAATCTGATTTTTTTTTCTTTTTGTGCTGGGTTGCCTCCCAGTAAGCGCTTTTGTTTTATGTCATTGGCTCGACATATTGCATGCTCATTCTTCATAGATTGGTTCAATAACTCTGCAGAAGCGGTGAGTTCTGCCGTCCAACCTTCATAGAAAGGTTTCAAACGATGCCCATTGACTTTGAGTATGTTGTTCGTTTCTAAACTTGTAATTTCAACTGCACCATAAGGAAAAACATTAGAAACAACAAATGGTCCAATCCAACGAGAGCTAACTTTCCAGGAAAAAGTTTCAAACGCGAATGATAAAGAAGGACTTTGTCTCCAACATGAAACTCCTTTCTTGTAAGCATTCGGTCATGAAGATTCTTAGTCTTTTCTTTGTAAATCCTTGCATTCTCGTAAGCATCATTTTGAATCTCTTCCACGTAATTCCAATCTTTTTGGCACCAAAAGGATAGGCGCCACCCATTCACTATCCGTGATGGGTAAATGACTCCTGCATCATGAAGGACAATTTGCAAAGCTTGCAAATCCAATGTTGATTCATGCATGTTTTGGGGAACACATATATGCCTTTCCATCTCTTCTATCTTGGTAAAATCATAGTCATTGCTCAAAGCCATGCTTAATCCATACTCGCATCAAAATCAAAAACTGCTGCACACACTTATCAACTTGGTCATAACATGTGATAGAATAAACATTGCTATAAGGATATGTCATTGCATCATGAAAATTAAATTCAATTTTTTCATCTCCTACCTCCATAGACAAGGTATCCTTACCACAATCAATCTTTGTGTTGGCAGTTTTCAAGAATGGTCTCCCAAACAATATAGGAGTGCTGGTTGATGAATCACAAGAATCATGTTCCATATCAAGAACATAAAAGTCACATGGAATAACCAAACTATCAATCTTGACTAGGACATCTTCTATCACACCAAGTGGGTAAACAAAACTACGATCCGCAAGTTGCATTACAATACTAGTTTTATTCAAAGGCTCTAGACTAAGAGAATCATAAACATGTTTAGGCATAACACTAATGGATGCACCTAAATCGCATAAAGCTCTTTTAAAACTAGCATTACCAATAACACATGGGATAGTAAACGCACCTGGGTCTTTTTGTTTCAAAGGCAGATTCTTTTGAACAACAGCAGATACAACTTCACCCATACTTACCGTTTCATGACCTTTCAGTTTGAAAGCTCTCTTGGTAGTACACAACTCCTTCAAGAATTTGGCATACTTGGGAATTTGCTTGATAGCATCAAGCAAAGGAATGTTGAGTTCTACTTTCTTAAAAACCTCTAAAATCTCTTTTTCTTGTCCTCTTTCTTTGACCTAGAAGAACTCACGGGAAAGGGTGGAATTGTTGTAAAACTGGAATTCATTGAGTGAGGAGTTACCTTTGGAGTGTTGGTCTTTGTTTCAGTTTGTGGAGGAGAAGGATGATGTATCTTCTTTGTACTCAATTCAGTTTCTATCTCTTCTTCTTCCTCCATCTCAATTTGTTTTGACCTTTTCTCTTCAATTTTTCCCACTTCGCAACATGATCGCACTAACATTCTCTATTGGATTCAATGCTTGGGAGGGCAATTTTCCATTCATTTGTGCTTCCAATTTCCCACACTTGAAGCTACTTGCCCCATTTGCTTTTCCAAGTTGTGAATACTTGACCTTGTTTCCTGTTGAAAAGACATGACATTTTGTTGCAAAGTAACAGTATTAGAAGCCAAAGTTTTCATCATCTCACGAAGATCATCATTGATGACGACATAACATTGGATGTGAATGGATTGTCTTGCTTGATAATTCTGTTGGGGTTGAAATCCATTGGGATGGAATTGTTGGCCTTGATTGCCTTGTTGAGGTTGGTTCCCATATCGTAGGTTAGGATGATCTCTCCATCCAGGATTGTACGTGTGGGAAAAAGGATCATACTTACGCTGAGGTTGTCCGTTGAATGCTCCATCAATTGCATGAGCTTGTTCAATGTAATCTTCTTGCATTGTTGGGCACATATTCGAAGCATGTCCTTGTGAGGAGCATATGCTACAAACTTTCACCTGCTGCACATTTCCACAAGCCAAAGAACGCACAAGAGAAGTAAGATCATTAACTTTATTTTCAAGGTTAGAAATACTTACCTCATTTACTCGTTTGTTGGAGAAGTCTCCACGAGTGCCAAATTGTTTTGAGTTGGCTGCCATGTTTGAGATCAATTGGCGTGCAGCCTCAGGTGTCTTATCTACCAATGCGCCTCCACTTGCAGCATCAATGATACTACGGTCAGTAGGCATCAATCCTTCATAGAAATATTGAATGAGCAGCTGATCGGGTATTTGATGATGAGGGCATTGAATGCATAGTTGCTCAAATCTTTCCCAATACTCGAGAGAGTCTCTCCATGAGATTGCCGAATCCCACATATTTCTTTCCTTATGTTGGCAACTCGAGATGCTGGGAAATACTTCTCAAGGAAAATCTTCTTCATGGCATTCCAAGTTCCAATAGATCCTGGGAGAATAGAGAAAAGCCATGCCTTTGCTGCCCCTTTTAAAGAGAAAGGGAAAGCTTTCAACTTAACTTGTTCTTCATCAACTCCATTCGGTTTCATGCCAACACAAACCATATGGAACTCCTTGAGATGAGTATGAGGATCTTCTCCTGCAAGACCATTAAATGTTGGTAACAAATGTATAAAACCAGATTTGAGCTCAAAGTTTACATTATTGTCAATGTTTATGCACAATGGTTGATTTTCCACGTTAGGAGCAGCAAGCTCCTTGAGTGTTTGTGGTCGTGCAATCGCCATGGTGTTGAGGTGAACTTCCTTTCTTAACCTGCGTAAAGTACTTTCTATTTCAAGATCAACCTGCACTAGACTCTGATTAGTAGAACGGGTTACTGGCATCAATCGCTAAGAAAACTCAAAAGAAAGCAACCACACAAGAGAAAAAAAAAAATTAAAATTATATGAAAATCCTATAATAAAAAAAAACTAAAACTACCTAAAAACCTTAGAAAACAGTGGAATTTGGCCTCGATAGGGTGGGGCTAGTGGTATACCACTAGTCTTGTTCAGAACGTCGTTTCACTTCAGAAAATGAAGGTTAGAAACCTAATTCCACAAACAATTCTGTCTTCAACAGTACCGCTGCGGCAAGTGAACAGTAACACCGCAAGCAAAAATTCTGTTTTTGTTTTTTTTTTTTTCAGAAATGTAAATAACAATCACAGAAACTAAAAATAACAGTACAAGCACAAGAATCAACTAAAATTACCTCCCCGGCAACGGCGCCAAAATTTGTTGCGATGTCGCGGTCGCACAAATTAATTACCCTAGCTTAAAACACACAAGATAGTATAGAGCAAGCAAGGGGTCGATCCCACGAGGAAGTTTGAAGTTAGATTTTTATGTTGTACGTTATGTAATTGGGGGGGATTGATTTGAAATGATTTAAACTATGGCAGAAATTAAACTAGCAAACAAAATCAATTGAAACTGAAATATATCAAGAAAACAAACCTTGGTTGCAAGCACACATCCACCAACGGAAATTAGAACCGATCCTTGAAACGAAACTCCAGTTTATATTATGAATTTTATCTTTTCTTAATATTGGTTAATTAACGGATCCGCCGTATAACTAGCCCTAACCAACAAACAATCACAGTGTCCGCACTAATGATTTAATCCAATGGCAGCCTTAAGATCCAGATAAATTCATTAATCTTAACAACCAAGTTGTCAATTTGTGTTGCTATGATCGAATGTTCTCCCTAAGTTTAATAACGTAGTTCCGCTACAATTATCAAGCTTAGTTGCTTCACAAGTTTATATACCACAACTCCGGTTTTGATATCAAACTTAGCAATAGATTGTTCACAATAATAACTTAGAGTCCGCTCTAGCAATTAAGATAAACAATCATAGGAAATATGCATAGGAAAACAAACATACTCATTCATAACATAAACTGAAAATAAAAGGAAGAATAAATCTCACGGTTCTTGAAATCCGAAGGTTTGTTGTGTCCTTGCAACCAAGAAAACGAGCTTAGCCTTGCATATCTATTGAACAACTACTCCTAAAGATGAAAGAATACATAATTTCTGATTTGTAGAGAGGAGAGTTTGTGTTTCCTCCTCCTTCTTCTTCTTCTTCTTCTTCCTACCTTCTACTCACCCTCTATTTATACACAAATTGTAAGTAAGAAAATCAAAGTTCAAGTGTGAACATCAATAGATGGTGGTAGTGTGAAGGCGGCTGGCGCTGGTGGCTGCTGGCTGCTGGCTGCTGAGGTTGGTGGCTGCCATGAGGTTGGTGGCTGCCATGAGGTTGGTGGCTGCCTTCCTTGACCTTCTAGAATATTTACTAGAGGAGCTAAATTGCTGGTCGGTTTGGATGCTTCTAGATGAAATTTGATTCGTTTCTTCACGCAACCTGCTTGCTGGCAGAATTCAGCTGTCATCTTTGAAAAATCATATCCTCATATGACATCGTTTTTGGCTGAAATTTGGAGCGTTTATAGATCTTTGAGTAAGGAATCCAACAAAATTGAGTTTGCATCAATTGGACTTCTGAAGCTCCAGATATTGAATTTTGAATGGGCAAAGGTCAACATTGGCAGACTGCGAGATTTGACTTTGAAGGATGTGATTTCCATGATCTTTCTCTTTTTATTTTTCTTGCATTACATTTCCAAAAAGGTATGGATGTTAAATTTTTAATGCCACTGGAATCACTTCATTTCGATCTCTGGAACTCACGCTCTGCACAAAATACCGACTGAACGTCAAATCTGCCAATTACCTCCAATTTACTCCTTTTTGCATCTTTCATCCAAAAATGCCTTCAAAACATAAAACAAAGAATATCAAGGCATTTTATATAAATAACATATGCAAAACACTAGTTAAATGCGGGTGAAACTATCGAATAATATGGTTACATCATCCCCCTAACAGGTGCTAATGGCAACGTGTTGTGATCCTCCCCTTTACAAGGATGAACTATCAATGGAACAGTAGGGGGAGGATCCTGAGCATTTCCACCACAAGAGTTTGCAATCAATAAATCTGATCTAGGAGAACGAGGAGGGTGCTGACCTGTACCCATACAAACAAGAGGAGTGGGGGGAGTTGGGGAATGAGTATCCAGCACCTGATCAGAACCCACAACAGCCTTCCCCTTGCGTAGCTTGCTAGAATTGCGAGCATCCACAGTAACCCAACCAGCAGAATTTTCAAGCACAGCTTCTAGCGTGACAATTTCCTCAAAAGCCTATTGATTAGTATTGGCTTGGGACTGGCCATGCACCGTTGGGGGAGGGGACAATAGTGGAGGCTGGGGGCCTAATCTGCCAAACATATTCCCCCTATCAGCACCATCTTGAGCCTGAGGCTGGGAACAAGGAACCTTGTTGGTTGGAGCCGCAGCCTTTGAACAGAGAAGGCGAGAGTGGCCAAGGACATGGAAAAAGTTGCACTACTTGGGCAGAGTCTCGTATACCACTTTTTGGTGCAATGTAAGACCATCTGGTAGAGATATCTCCACTGAGTGACGAAGCTCCTCAAGCAGGTCAATTTCCACCAACACTCTAGCATAAGACATTCGGGAGAGGTTTGAGGTAAGCTGGTCACACTGAATTGGCTTACCAATAACGCTGGCTATCTTTGAGAGACAAATTAGGGACCAGCAACATAGTGGAAGACATGGAAATTTTACCCAGACTGGCACCCGCGACATCTCTTCACAGGAGAAGTCAAAAAACTTTGTCATAGGCCTGAGAACAAGGGGCCGACCATACACAAGATAGGGACCTCCCCGTAGAACAACAAGCTTTTCCTCCTCAGACTTAAAACGATAAATCAACCAGCCCGTCTCATGGATGGTGAGGGTGGCATCAGTTTTCCAAACAGAAGAAATAATACTATTGAGAGCTTTAAACCCAGGGTTCTTTCCAGAAACATAACCCACAACACAAACATTCCAAACTTTATATTTAGACAGGATATCCTCATGGGAAATTGCACACGATTTAGATAAGTGATTAAGTGAATACTTTTGAAGCTTGGTGCAAGAAGTAGTAGATCTATTTGAAAAGAGAATGTCACGCCATTTGCTAGTACTGGGGCCAGGAATAGGGTTACCTGAACTAGAGGGGGGAACAGGCTCTTGTCTGCCAGTGGTTGAAGCCGGAGGCATCTCACGCTGATGCAGCGAAAAGGAGTGAACTTTCTCTGAAGTGATCACCGGGGAGGACAAGATCGGAGCAGGGAGTATTTCAGGCCCTTGAGGGGAGTCACAATCTTCATCCGAAAAGTTTAAGTCCAGCTGATCCTCACCTAGGATCTCATCATCAGAACCGGCGGTGCAGTCTTCCACCAGGACCACTTCCAAATGTTTGGAACCAGGAGCAACCGCCATTGGTGAAGCAAGTTGGGGAGGACCCACTACATGAGGGGAAGACGGGGGCAAGGTGGGAGAAGCTGGAACCAGGGGACAAGGAACGGCATCAGCTTCAAAAGCAGTAGCAACATGGGGACCTAGGACCACTGAACCGTCACCATCACTGTCATGAACACGCATGATGGAAGGAGCTGGACCAGGGGGACAAGAAATGGCATCAGCTTCAAAAGCAGTGGCAACATGGAGGCCTAGGGCCACTGAACCGTCACCATCAGCTTCATGAGCATGGGGGCCAACAAAGTGAGCATAGTCTTGTCTGCGGCTACAGTGACTTTTTTCTTGTTCTTCGCTATTTGCAAGAATGGACATGGGAAAAGATGAATGGAAAAGGGGGAAATGGAAAGGGGGGGAACAGGTTGGGGAGAAATCAGTACCGGGGAAGTGGAGGGACGGAGAAGGGATGAGGAATTAATCAATGGAAACCAAAGAAAGTTAAGCTATCCATAATCGCCAGTAACTGGAGGGAATCCACTCCACGGGGGAGGAGAGCATCTCTCTCTAGATTCTCTCTCCAACTCTGCTGACTGAGAGCTCTTTTTTTTTTTTTATCAAATGTACGAATTGTATAGATCAAAAAGAAGCTGGAGACCAACAGTACAAAGAAAAGGGAACAGAGTCCCTTGACGAAATCGAAAACCTGACAAAACAAGCTTGCTGAATAGAAGGAAAACGGAACAGACTCCCTTGAACAAACCATACTTGCTTAAGAGCAAAAGGAACAGACTCCCTTGAACAAGCATGAAAACTATAAGGAAAAAACATACATCCAAACAGCATCTCTAGCACCAACCAATAGCTGCAGCACTATAGAGATCCTCATCACGAAGAAAAACTGAGAGCTTTTTTTTTTTTTTTTATCAAATGTAAGAATAGATTAAGATCAAAGGTAACCAAGCCACAAAAGTAGCAAATAGAAAATGTATATACAGAGATGAGGGTAACGAGTACCCTAAACTAAAATGGGAACATGCTCCCATTGAAAATAAACATAAAACAAACATCCCTAAGGCCAGAAGTAGCCACACATAGAACAAACAAGAGGGACTTAACCAGCCAATCCAATGTACTGCCAGGCAAGTCAATCTACTGCCAGTAAAGCCAAAACAAGCAGCCGAAACCCAACAAAAACATCCACCTACTCCTCTCCCATGCCGAACCAAGTCAACAACATCTAGCCATCATAATTCAGCAAACCACAACAGCAAAGAACTCAGCCCCAAGGCCCCGTCAAAACCCCCCCATGAAATAAGGACCAGCCAACTATGCGAAGCCAACAGAGGATAGACCATGCAAGGGCAAGATAAACATGCATGCACATTAAACTACCCCAACCAATCCAATCAGAATGCAACATTGTAAGCCAGGGGATTTTTTTCATGAAAATACAATATAGTGTAAAATAGAATCTGAAATTTTCTGAAAACATATTGGTGGTGGTGCATGGCCATTCTTAGTTGGTGGAGTGATTTGTATGGTTAATTCTGTTAACGAACAAGACCTTAGCCTGCTAACTAGCTATGCGGAGGTGACCCTCCGCGACCAGCTTCTTAAAGGGACTATGGCCTTCCAGGCTAAGGAAGTTTTAGGCAATAACAGGTCTGTGATGCCCTTAGATGTTCTGGGCTGCACGCGTGCTACACTAATGTATTCAACGAGTCTATAGCCTTGGCCGACAAGCCCAGGTAATCTTTGAAATTTCATCGTGATGGGGATAGATCATTGCAATTGTTGGTCTTCAACGAGGAATTCCTAGTAAGCACGAGTCATCAGCTTGCGTTTTGTACACACCGCCCATCGCTCCTACCGATTGAATGGTCCGGTGAAGTGTTTGGATCGCGGCGACATGGGCGGTTCGCCGCCGGTGACGTCACGAGAAGTCCACTGAACCTTATCATTTAGAGGAAGGAGAAGAGGTAACAAGGGTTGTAGGTGAACCTGTAGAAGGATCATTGTCGAAAGCTGCCTAGCAGAACGACCCACGAACCCGTGGCATGACAAGCTGGGCTCGGGGGGCACCCGCCCCTCGCGGGCCGTGGAGGGACGCATCTGTGCCTTGCACGGCTCGCAAATGAACCCCGACGCGAGAAGCGCCAAGGAAATTAAGTACTAGGAGCGCGCTTTCTTCTGGTGATAATCTAAATGACTCTCGGCAACGAATATCTCGGCTCTCGCATCGATGAAGAACATAGAAAAATGCAATACTTGGTGTGAATTGCAAAATCCTGTGAACCATCGAGTCTTTGAACGCAAGTTGCGCCTGTGGCCTTTTGGTGGAGGGCACGTCTGCCTGGGTGTCATGCATCGTCGCCCCCTATCCCCTCGGCTCACGAGGGCGAGGGCGGATACTGGTCTCCTGCGCGCTCCCACTCGGGGTTGGCCCAAAATCGAGTCCTCGGAGACGGCCGCTATGACGAGCGGTGGTTGACAGACCCTCGGACATGGTCGTGCGCGTGCCTGTCGCCCCCGGGATCTCCTGGACCCTCAGGCATCGAATTTCTACGATGCTCTCGTTGCGACCCCAGGTCAGGCAGGACTACCCGTTGAGTTTAAGCATATCAATAAACAGAGGAAAGGAAACTTACAAGGATTCCCCTAGTAACGGCGAGCGAACTGAGAAATGCCCAGCTTGAGAATCTGGAGCCTGCGGCGTCCGAATTATAGTCTGGAGAAGCGTCCTCAGCGGCGGACCAGGCCCAAGTCCCCTGGAAAGGGGCGCCGAAGAGGGTGAGAGCCCCGTCGTGGCTGGACCCTGCCGCACCATGAGGTGCTATCTGCCAGTCGGATTTTAGGAATGCAGCCCCAATCGGCGAGAGACCGATAACCAAACAAGTATCGCGAGGGAAAGATGAAATGGACTTTGAAAAGAGAGTCAAAGAGTGCTTGAAATTGTGGGGAGGGAAGTGGATGGGGGCCGACGATGTTGGGGCTGCTTATCTGCAACGTGGGCATGGCATTCATTTTCCATGCTCGTGCCAAGGTACTGGTAGCTGCTGCGCGTCTGTCAGCTTGGCATAATGTCATGACGGCGGTGGCCGCTGCCTGTGCTCGCAAGTTGGAGGCCTAGCCGACGTGTCTGGTGCAGACCGCCGACCTTGGGGATTGCGAGGAGAGCTCTACGTTGGCGTGGGCATGGCATTAAATTGTCGTGCGCCCGCCATGTGTTCGCTCTCCTCGCCATCCCTAACCTGGTAGCGCGTCATGCCCGCTGCCCAGGCCTGGCCTCCGTCTTCCGAGCTAAGGCAGACAACCCCCCACATGATTGTCCCTGCCGTGCCCCCCAGCGACTTGTTGCTTGTCCCTTCGAGATCCTTCGCGTCCCCCACGACTTGTTTCTTGTCCCTTTGATTGTCCATTCGAGATCCTTTGCATCCTTGCTTGTCCCTTCGAGATCCTTCGCGTCCTCCAGTGGCGTGCTGCTGTCCCTTCGAGATCCTTTCGCGTCCAGCGGTGCGGGCACGATCTCTCTCGGGTGTTTCCACTTGCTCTCGTGGCCATGGTTCGCTGGCCTGGATTGTTGTTGCGTGTATGCGGTGTCGCATGAGCGGTAATTGGGTTGTCTGTGTCGGCAGGCTCCGTGCTTGTGCACCGAACTATCAGCCTGCTGCCCCCATCACTCTCATCCTAAGGCCCTGGGTGCCTTGCGGCAAGGCGTGGTTCTTGTGCTACGAAACGGCTACCACATCCAAGGAAGGCAGCAGGCGCGCAAATTACTCGATCTTGACACGGGGAGGTAATGACAATAAATAACAATACCGGGCTCTTTGAGTCTGGTAATTGGAATGAGTACAATCTAAATCCTTTAACGAGGATCCATTTAAGTTGTTGCAGTTAAAAAGCTCATAGTTGGACTTTGGGTTGGGTCGGCCGGTCCGCCTCAGCTGTGCACTGGTCGCCTCGTCCCTTTTACCGGCGATGTGCTCTTGGCCTTAACTGGACAGGTCATGCCTCCGGTGCTGTTACTTTGAAGAAATTAGAGTGCTCAAAGCAAGCCTACGCTCTGGATACATTAGCATGGGATAACATCATAGGATTTTGATCCTATTGTGTTGGCCTTCGGGATCGGAGTAATGATTAATAGGGACAGTCAGGGGCATTCGTATTTCATAGTCAGAGGTGAAATTTTTGGATTTATGAAAGACGAACAACTGCGAAAGCATTTGCCAAGGATGTTTTCATTAATCAAGAGTGAAAGTTGGGGGCTAAAAGACGATCAGATATCGTCCTAGTCTCAACCATAAACGATGCCGACCAGGGATTGACGGATGTTGCTTCTAGGACTCCGCCAGCACCTTATGAGAAATCAAATTTTTTGGGTTCTGGGGGGAGTATGGTCGCAAGGCTAAAACTTAAAGGAATTGACAGAAGGGCACCACCAGGAGTGGAGCCTGCAGCTTAATTTGAATCAACACGGGGAAACTTACCAAGTCCAGACATAGTAAGGATTGACAAACTGAGAGCTCTTTTTTTTTTGATCAAAATGTAAGTATATTAATAGATCAAAAATTTACATTGCTGGGAACCAACAAGCATATACACAATCAAGAACAAAAAAGGGAAGCATATTCCCTTGGAGGCTGAACTAGTAAGCAACTGAAAAGCAACAGTGGTTATGAAAGGAACCAAAATATTACAAGGCTCCCAACCTAACACAAAGAAATAAAACCAAACTAGAGGACAATCATGGAGAGACAAAGCCACCTCTTTCATGCAAAAAACCAAAAAAAACCATGCAGAGGCTGAGGAGATTCAGCCAATCAGAAGGCAGCAGAGGAGATGCAGCTTTCCTTCATATTAATCATGCCAGGGTAGAGATGTGGAGACCATGCAGCAACATAAATTCAGCCTGCCATGCAGCCAATCACCAGTGTAGGGACAAGGAGACCATGCAGGAACCCATGCACGTCAAAACAACATGCACGTCAACAAGGGAGACGCCCAACTAAGGAATCCAGCAGCAAGCCGGCAGGAATCAAGCAGCAAGCCAGACGATTGGAGCTATAAAGAATCATCAATACATTAGAAGGATATCCCCAAGTGGAAAGGGACCACAAGCAAATAAATAAAGATAAATGGAACCGGCCAATGGGGAGAGCACACAATAGCGATAGACAAAGAATAAAAGTATTTAAAAGGCTGCAACCATAAATGAATGAAATGCAAGCCACCAAGACGATCCCCCCACTTGGTAAGGAACCACATGCATTTTCATAAGAAGAAGAAGGAATCCAGCCAATCAGGAGACATGCAAATCCATGCAAAACCATGCAGAGACCATGTAGAGACGAGAAGAGAGCCAAAAATTCCAGCAGGCCCCCGACCTGCTAAGAGAACTCCTCTCCCGCGAGAGATAGAACTAAAGAGACCCGACCACAGCCACCACCTCTATCGTCAGCACATCAAGATGGGAGCTGCAGCCATCCAATCAAGATGATCACCCAACGACCACTTGATGGTTGTCTTTTTCATGAAAATGAAGCACAATATAAAACAAGATTTGGAATCTCCTGAAGACGGCATCAACTCCTCTATCCTTACCATCAAAAACCCGTTTATTTCTTTCTTCCCAGATTAGATATACAGTGATGGCCAAGGAGACTCTTCTCATCCAAAACTCCATGTTAGACCTCTTGGAGTGTAACCCACGAAGTGCACTATTTAAGGTAGACATTCTCCTTCCAATTCTAAGCCAAGATTTTATCTTATCCCATAAGCAAACTGTCCAGCTACAGGTGAAAAGAAAATGGTCATGGCTCTCTTCCTCACACCAACAGAAAGCACAAGTGGGGTCAGTACGGATGAATGGCAACCTGTCATGAGTTCTTAATTTACCCATGACAACCAGCCATAGTATGAAGATGTATTTAGGCAAAGACCATTGTTCCTAGACAACTCGACTCCAAGAGACTGCAGAACCAACCGGTCTGAAGAAATCATATGCATGGGCTAGAAAGGGACCTGCCGAATTAGACCAGCTACTCATCAAATAGATACTCTCCACCTTTGAGTCCCCACAGTGTTGGAAGATGAGGTCCCTAACATAAATTATTGCTTTCCAGAACGGGGAAGAGGTATGATGTGCTTGAATTTTCCAGATGGTGCCATTGCTCAAATAAAAATGGTGAATCCAGCAGATCTAAACTGAGTCTGTTTTAAGATGTATATGCCATAGTTGATTGGCAAGAAAGCTTCTGTTACGAGCACATAGATCAAATAAACCCAGGCCACCTTCTGCCTTAGGCATGCAAACTGTCTTCCATGTTACTAGAGCTGAGGAACCTCTATGGGCATCACCAATCCATAGAAAGTTTCTGCAGATGCTAATAATGTTCCTCATAACTATAGCAGGGATAGGGAAAATATTTAACCAAAATTGGACTTTCCCAAATAGAACAGATCGGAGGAGCTCCAAACGCCCTTCATACGAAAGATGTTTGCCAATCCATCCTTGGACAGACGATTGCAAGTCCTGTAGAAGAGGGGAGAACTGGCTTGCTAAATGCCAATGAGGACTTAGTGGGACCCCAAGGTAAGTGAAAGGAAATTGCCCTTTTATGAAGCCAGAAGTTGTGACGATAGATTGCTTTTGAACAGAGCCTACTCCCCCAAAGAAAATGAATGATTTATGCGGATTAATGTCCAAACCCGAAGTATGGCCAAATCGAGCAAGCTGTTGGAGAATACAAAGGACTGAAGAGGAATCTCCCCGAGAGAGAAGTAGAACATCATCTGCAAAAGCAAGGTGAGTAATACCCTGCACTACACACTTTGGATGAAATCGAAAGCCCTCTTGCTAGGAAGCAAGCGTGAACATTCTTGAGAAGTATTCCATACAGCATGTAAAGAGATACGAGGATAAGGGGTCTCCTTGTCCAACTCCACTGTTTCCCGGAAAAAAAACCCATAGATATCACCATTAACTGCTATAGAGTAGGAAGCAGAGGAAACGCACTGCATAACAAGCATGAAAAATTTAGCAGGAAAGCCAAGTTGGCAAAGAAGGCATTCTAGGAATCCCCATTAGACTGAATCAAATGTTTTTTTGAAATCAACTTTCAGCAAGCATCAAGGACACGATCGCTTCCTACCATACTGGCGAAGAAGCTCTTGAACAAGGTTAATGTTGTCACTCATATACCTGCCACCTAAAAATGCATTCTGCATGGGGCTGACTATGCCCTGTAAATCTTGGGAAAGTCGGCCAGCTAAGATCTTGGCTAGCACTTTGTAAATAACATTACAGCAGGAAATAAGCCTGAAATTAGATGGAGAAGAGACATTCTCTGATTTGGGAACCAAGGTAATTATTGAGTGGCTAACCTATTTAAGGAGCTTGCTAGAATGAAAAAAGTCTTGAATGGCCACACAGAAATCCCCTCCCACAATAGACTAGGCTTGCTTGAAGAAGAAGGAGGAGTAGTCGTCAGGTCTTGGAGCCTTCTCATTCTCAAAGCTAAAGACTGCCTGACGAATATCTTATGGAGAAACTGGGGAGAGGAGAAAGTTGTGAGAGCTAGATGGAAGACATGGTCCACACCGAATAACTGTACTGTCAAGAGGAACAGTGAACTTTGAAGTTCCAAGCAGCTGCTGATAATATGCCACAAATTCATCACCCATTTCCTTGAGGGAAGTGCTAAGTCTGCCGTTCCTGCACATAATAGCTGGGATGAAGTTCATCCTTTGGTTCTGCCCTATGAGAGCATGGACAAACTTAGAGCCTCTGTCATTGTCCTTGAGAAACTTGCATTTGATTTTTTGACTGAAGAACTGTTTTTCCGCAAACTTCAGAGAAGATAGTTTGGAACATAGAATCCTGTCCTGCTCAAGCAAAAGTTGATTATCCCTGTCTTGTTGGAATGTAATTTGAAGTTGCTCCAACTAAGACTCAAGCCGAGAGACTTGTTCTGAAATATGACTAAAATGAAGACGATTGAGCTCTTTCAAAGGTCCCTTCAAAAGTTTAAGACGACAATAAAGAATATACATGGGAGTACCATAAATAGGAGAGGACCAACAAGAAGAGACCACCTCCAGGAACTGATCATGTGAAGCCCACATATTAAAGAATTTAAAATTTCATCTACCGTACACATATGGATCTAGAATAACTGTTGCAGGGGAATGATCAGTTAAGGCACCTGGAGGGTCAAAGTGTACATGAATTAGGTGTTGTAAAGAAGACCATGAGGGATTGATTAACACCCTATCAAGTTTACTCCAAACAAAGCCGTTTGTCCAGCTGAAGTGGCATCTAGTGAAATTGACATCATGAAGGCCCAGATTAAAACAACAATCTCGAAAATCAGAAATTTCATAAGAAGAGACAGTCGCACCATTGTGTTTATCTACTGAGGAAAGCATGGAGTTAAAGTCACCAAGAACCATCCAGGGACAGTTAGAATTCCAGCGCCTTAAATCCACCCATAGAGATCGTCTTGTAGGGATAGTATTGAAGCCATAAACAAAAGTAGCCATAAAGCTAATATGAGAAATCAAACATGTGACTGAAAGATCTAAAGCTTGCGTAGAGGATGGAAGCAAATCAACCTTTACTGTAGATGGATTCCAAAAAACCACAATTCTAGCAGTGTGTGCAGCATCTGCATTGAAGTACTGCCAATGCCTTAGCCGAAATTTATGCAAAGAGGCCACTCTGGATGGGAGCAATTTTGTTTCTTATGCTTCTTCATGAGGCTGACTACTTCATGTTGCTTCAGGGGATTGTTGAGTCTCATGATATTCCAGTTGTAGATGATCATTTTATTGCAGGTGAAGGGAAATCCCTTCCACCACAACCACTCCTAGATGCTTGAGATGAACTCCTTCTCTGACCACGTTTAGTGGCTACACCAACAGAAATTACATTAGGATCTTTCCTGCATGGAACTGCTCCAGTTGGTTCTTTCCCATAAATGATGATGGGGGGGTTACAATCAGAGGTGCAAATACCTCCTGAAGATGAGACAGTAAGGGCTTTACCTCTAGGGTGGATGGTTGAAACCTGACCAGCTGTGTTTTGTGGCTCCCACAAGTATGCTAGGAGATTTCCTTGCTTTCTTGCTTTTGACAATTTCCCATTCACCAGATGCAACTGCAACTTCGGTAGCCATGGGATCATAACTTTATGAAGACTCACCAATCTGCCCTTTAGCTTTTCCCAGGCTAGGCTCTACAACATGCCCTAGGCGATCAAAAACACTACGGCCCTTATTTGTAGTGGAAGATGGATGGCTTTTCTTGCCCAAAGGTCTTACCACAGTCGGGTCAGGAGGAGAGGTGCAAGCTCCCGTTTTGTGCCCAGGACTTTACATAATTTGCAGAATCTAGGAAGTGTCTCATATATCACCGGTTGGTTCAGAGTGGCGCCATTTGGTAAGTTGATGACAATTGAAGATTTGAGATTAGCAAGCAGATCCAATTCTACAAGGACTCTAGCATAGGAAATTCTCGACATGTTAAAGGTGAGTTGGTTACTTTGTATAGGCGTGCCTAATTTGCTAGCAATCTTAGCAAGGCATCGAGGAGACCAACATTTTAACGACAAGTTTGGAAATTTCACCCATACAGGAGCACATGACATCTCATCAGTCCTAAAATCAAAGTACTTTGGCATAGCTTTGAGAATTAGGGGCCAGCCATATATCAAGTAGGGACCATTAGCAAGAACTGCAAGTTTATCATCAATGTTTTTTAATCTATAAACTAACCAGCCAGATTCATGAATAGCCAAAGAGCCTTCACACTTCCATGAACTGGAGATAATATTATTCAAAGCCTTAAATCCAGGCGACTTGCCAGCAACATAGCCCATAATACATTATTGCCATACATTATAATTATTGTCTAAATAATCAGAAGACAAGTCACAGGGTAAATCATTGCAAGAAGCTGAGAAATGTGGTAATTTAGGACCTATGATAGTGTTGTAGTTGGATGCAAATAAGTCTTGCCATTTCTCAACAGGTGCAGGAAAGTGAGAGGTACCTGAATAAAAAGCGAGACCTGGGGTGTTGTGCTGGAGAGCAGGCACCGGAGAGGATCTCTTCTTTGTTGAAGTAGTCGCTGGATCTACTGATTACCCAGGACCACTCAAGGGTGAAACCCTCGAAACATTGTTAAGAGTTACATCTAGGTTGTTGCTTGTAGATGGTGGCACAGGGGAGCGAAAAAACTTGGAATTTCCTCCAAATGCAGAATAATCAACTTCATCTTCATCATAGTCGTCCTTATCAGAGCAATCCTCTACAATCACATGATCAGGAGTAGAGGGAGAGGAGACAATCGGCTGAGGAACAAACCCTTCCTCAACAAAAATCAAGAATTTGTCAGGGCTGGACCCACCAGCTACCGCTTTAGGAGAGGGGGTGAGGATCGGAGGGGGGGGAGAGGAGGAGGAAGGGGTGGTGCAGCCAGAGCAAGAACAGAGTTGTTAGGTAGGTCTACCTTAAGCTATTGTCGATTCTATGCATGGGGTCGGCGTGTAGAATTCAGTATGGAGGGGGGGGGAGCTACAGTAACCAAGAATTCAAATTTGAGTTGGCACCATGAACAAAGGAAACTATTCCCATGGGGGAAGCAGACCTTCTCTCTCTTGTTTCTCTCTCAAGGCTGACTTCTCTCTCTCGATTGAGAGCTTCTTTTTTTTTTTGATCGAATGTAAGAATATATTAAGAATTAAAGGTAACAATGCCACAAAAGTAGCAAACACAAAATATATACTGATAGGAGGGCAACAGATACCCTAAACCAAAATGGGAACAAGCTCCCATGGAAAATAACATTAAATACACAACCCCAAGGCCAATAGTAGCCATATATAGAACAAACAAGAGAAATAATATTGCTCACTACCAGCCAAGCCTAGCTACCAGCCAGCCAAGCCAGGACAAAGGAATTAGCCGAAAGCCAACAGCACATCCAGCAAAGTAAGGATGCCATGCAGACGTAGCTCAACCATGCAGAGACACCACCAACTATTCATGCAAAATCACAATCAATATTCGGCCATGCAAGGAGGAAAACCATCCTAGATACAACCAAAAAGAATAAACCAGTAGCAGCCAAAAACCGGTGGACAGCTACTCATCACCCATGCAGAATCGAGGCAACAACGTCTAGCCCTCAACCAAACGACATCACAACAGCCACTACTCCATCCATGAGCCTTTCCATGCAGGGACGTGAATGGCATTGGCCAATAGCACTCTCCTAGGAAACAACCAGGACAAATTAAATACCTAAACAAAAGCTCATCAATGCAGGACAAGAAACCATGCAAAAGCCCATGCATGTCCAAGCTACCAGCTGGTCAAGACAAAACAGCACATAGGAGACACCCAAAAAACAACTGATCATCCATGCAGACACTGCTCAACCACGCAAACGTAAAACCAGCCAACCATGCCAAGCCATAAATTGCTTTCAACCCCATGCAAGAACGAGGAAACAGAGGCTAGTCAGTGCAGGGACAAGAAAACCATGCAGGACCATGCACTTTAATCTACCCTAACCGATCCATTAAAAATGCAACACTGTAGGCCAGGTGATTTTTTTCATGGGAATACAATATAGTGTAAAACAATATCTGGAATTTCCTGAAAATAGCCTCAACTGATTTCCCAGTGTTGTCAAATATTCTCATGTTTCTTTCCTCCCAAATCAAATACACAAGAACAGCAAGAGATACCCTTCTCATTCTCGACTATAGCCCTTTTTGTTGTTTTGTAAAACCCGAGTGGCTCTACTTAAGGAGGGCATATTGCTATGAAGCTTGAGCTAGAGTCTGGCCTTTCTCCAAAGAGAAGACGACTAGTCACAATTGAAGAAGAGATGAGCATGAGACTCATCAACATTCTGACACAGAGGGCATATAGGATCAAAGGAGAGAAACTGAAGACGATCTCTCGTTCACAGCTTGCCTAACATTGCCGGCCATAGGGAGAAGCTATGTCTTGGAAGAGACCATTGCTCCCAAACTACATTAGCCTAATGGACAGGATTAGCTTTATGTCTGAAAAAATCATATGCATTGGCTGTAAAAGGACATTGGCTAGAGTGCTAGCTTGAGAGCAACTGTTGCACTGGAGCAACCACTCGACAAAGGCTAATCATTCTGTTACGAAGGGAGAAGATTGACTTCCACAGAGAAGATTGAGAGCTCTTTTTTTTTAATCAAATGTAAGAGATGTATAGATCAAAAAAGAGCAAGACAAGCTTGCAGTACAAGCTGGAAACCGACAGAACATTACATATATCATCATAGGGAATAGACTCCCTAGAACAAACCATAGAAAACACAAAAGACAAGTACATGGGAACTTTCTTCCTAGCACCAGCCAATCCGAGAAAAGTAATAAGATCCCATATACAGAAGCATGGACAACCCCCATGCAGGCAAAATGGAAAACCATAAGGCCTACGGGAACATGGTCCTACAAGCCGAACAATAAGCAACTAAAAATAGCATCAAGACAACCTGGACCACTGACTTCCCTAGTAGACTAGCATCAGCCAACCAAACTAGCAAGAGAATCTATAGCAGGGGAACCAGCAACAAGAAACATCCCGCAACCGGTGCATGAAGCTTAGCATAATAGAGTTGCACAGTGTAGCTACACAAGCTCTTCTATTGCAAGCCAGAAGAACATACTCAAAGGCAACCCTACTCCAACTGTAAAGAGTAATAAACCCAGTTGTAGCTTTAAGAAGCTCAGCAAACAACCTGTATATAGCCACAACAAGACTAGCAAAAGCCAGCATAAAATCCAGCAGCCAGCTACAAAGAGCAAGACTGCTCCACTGAGGGCCAAACCTGCACCCAAAATCCAGCACATACAAAATCCATAGACCCTCTTCGTAAAGGGTAACATAGCGAGTTGTTTATAGCAGCACCAAACCATCAACCTCAAACAAATATGAGGCATCATAGCAGCCAAGCTACATAGAGCGGCAAAACAGGAGCCACTCATCAGCTCCAGCAATCCTAACAAACCAGCAGCAAGAAACATCCCACAACTGGTGCATAAAACAAACTGCACAGTGCAGCTACACGATCTCTTTTGTTGTAAACCAGAAGAACAAACTCAAAGGCAACCCTACTCTAGCTGTAAAGATAGAGTAATAAACCCAGCTGCAGTTTTAAGAGGTGCAGCAAACAACCTGCATATAGCAGCAACAAGACTAGCAAAAGCCAGCATAAATTCCAGCAGCCAGCTACAAAGAACAAGGCTGCTTCGCTGAGGGCCAAACCTGCACCCAAAAGCCAACACATGCAAAAACCATTGACCCTCGTAGAACTAGAACCTAGAGGGTAACATCAGCAGAGAGCCACATTCTGTTTGGTTAACCATATAAACTCTGTAGTAGCAGCAAAGGTCCATCAAGCTCCACTGTTGCAAGCTGTGAAACCCTAGAAAATTTATGATTTAAATATGCGGATGTATAACCTGCCATGTAAACGTAAGACTGAAAGTGATATATAATGGAGGGGATGACCTCCATAAAATGAATTTTGTTTTAGAATTCATAAAGACAAAGAAACTGGTAACGTGTTTTGATGAATAAAATAATGAGAGAAATGGCAAAATGAATATATTCCAAAATAATAAAATGACCTTAAAGGTTTAGAAGGATAATTTATATTATTTTATGTGAAGATTGAACAAGAAAATTAGGTAGAGTGTCAATTGGAAGAATTTTAAAAAGATTCAAATTCTCATCATCATATGGAATCCAACCAAAAATGAAAATCTTGAACTTGAGTTTATTCGACCTAATGTTATGGGGATTTTTATGGGATTGTGGTTTGTTGAATGCCAAATGAATTGTGTTATGTTTGAAATAATAGATTAATGTGAGGAAAATGTGATTTTGTGGAATTTTAACGCTGTCCAAATGGATAATAAAAGAGGAGGAAAATGTTAAATTAAGGCGTACATGGAATTATGATGAAAATATGTTGTTAAATTTACTTAAGATGAAGTAAAGTGGACTTATGAAAAAGAATTGGAAAACTCATCATGAAAATAAATAAATAAAAAATAAGGTCATTCGGCCAAGAGTTGGTTTGATAAGGAAAATGAATTAGTTTCAATGGTATGAATAAATGCAAGGATGTGATGTTACTAAGTCTGTACATGAGGGATTGAGTAGACAAAAATAAATAAAATAAATTAAGATTGTTAGGTCGTGTTTAAAGATACTTAGTCTGGAAAAACAAGTCATGAAAAGAAAGGAAATAAATAAATAAATATGCGAATGCATGTGTCATGTGATTCTAAATTTAAATGAATTTTAGAATGGAATGTTCAATTATGGTGGAGCCACATTTGATATGTATCTTTAATGATACAAGAGAGATTGCAAAATCTATTCAGTAGCATGGGACTTTTGCGCGAGTTCAAGCATTAGGTAGGTGACTTACTCCTTCCTTTTTCATACGTTGAATAATGAAATACTTTAACATGAATATTACCATATTGTGTTATAACTGATATTAAATTGTTGAATGCTTAAATGTTGGCAAATGGTTGATTAGCTTCGGCTAATGGCATCCGAATGGATGATCGGGAAGAAGGACTGATTAGCTTCGGCTAATGGCATCCGGATGGATGGCCGGAACAAATGAATGATTAGCTTCGGCTAATGGCATCCGAATGGATGACTGGAACAAACAAATGATTAGCTTCGGCTAATGGCATCCGAATGGATGACCGGGACGAAGGATTGATTAGCTTCGGCTAATGGCATCCGAATGGATGGCCGGGACAAAGCATGATTAGCTTCGGCTAATGGCATCCGAAGTGGATGACCGGGGTGAGTGAACGGTTAACCTCAACAAATTATGCCTTAAGAGGATAGCCAGGTTTAAGATTATGGTTGATTGTAAAACAATTAGTGCATCTATATGTACTACAAATTGTTTATACCAAGCACATGAAGAAATTATAAACATGGCTAACAAAAGAAGTTAGCCGGATTTTGGGAAATTCATATGAAATTACTGGATTGACTTTGGCAACCAAGATGGGTTAGCCAAATTTATTTGGTAATTAAGAGAATTATCGGGTTTATTGGTTAACAAGGAAGTTAACTGGATATTGGGTAATTCGTATGGAATTATCAGAATAATTGGCTAACAAAAGAGGTTAGTTGGATGTTGGGTAATTCGTATGGAATTACCGGATTAATTGGCTAACAAAAGAGGTTAGCCGTATGTTGGGTAATTCATATGGAATTACCAGATTGACTTTGGAAACCAAGATGGGTTAGCCAAATTTATTTGGTAATTAAGAGAATTATCGGGTTTATTGGTTAACAAGGAAGTTAACTGGATATGGGGTAATTCGTATGGAATTACCGGATTAATTGGCTAACAAAAGAGGTTAGCCGGATGTTGGGTAATTCATATGGAATTACCAGATTGACTTTGGCAACCAAGATGGGTTAGCCAAATTTATTTGGTAATTAAGAGAATTATCAGGTTTATTGGTTAACAAGGAAGTTAACTGGATATGGGGTAATTCGTGTGGAATTACCGAATTAATTGGCTAACAAAAGAGGTTAGCCGGATGTTGGGTAATTCGTATGGAATTACCAGATTGACTTTGGCAACCAAGATGGGTTAGCCAAATTTATTTGGTAATTAAGAGAATTATCAGGTTTATTGGTTAACAAGGAAGTTAACTGGATATGGGGTAATTCGTATGGAATTACAGGATTGATTGACTAACAAAAGAAGTTAACTGGAGGCTGGGTAATTCATATGGAATTACCAGATGTACTGGTAATCTAGGAAGGTTAACAAAAAATGTGGGTAATTATATGAACTTACCAGAATTATTGGCAATCGAGATGAGTAAGGTTTTAAAAGAGTATGTGAATTAATTGATTGAAGTTAGAAATAGTAAATTCTAAATGTTATGAGCAAAATAATTAATATAGGACTAAGATATTGAGTAAATTACATAATCACAATTACTTGGAGATTAGAAGGGAATTGATAGATAATTGGTCACCATAATGATGGTGGCTAAGGGTATAAATTGATACTTGGCACTATGATGAGAGTGACCAAGGTTATGTGAAGGATGCTTAGTGACTGTAGTGTTGATAACTAAGATTGTATGCAAATAATACTTGGCAACCGTGGTTACAATGCATATGATGTTAATAAGAAAAATAAAAGGGGTTCGGTACGAATGGAAGAATCAAATGACATTGATTAGCTATCCAGGTGTGGATTGCTAATGGTATCAATGAGGTTTCATCGGTGCCGGTATTTCTTAAATTGATTAGTCTAGCCCAATATTGGAAGACAAATGATGCTAATAAGATTTATTAGTTTCGGCGATTACCTTCTAGCAACAGATTCAGAAAAGGAAAATATTGATTAGCTATTCCAAAAGAATGAGATAAGCTAATGATACTAAGAAAGGAATATTTTGTTATCAAGTGAAAATTGATTTATAAGAAGATGGTGTTCGCAAACGGTTGAGTTGTGTTGAGATTTCCAAGATGGAATTATTCTTGGCAAATGAAATAGGATATTAGATGAATATTGGTAATAGATGGAAAATATATGTTGTAAAAGAGGTTTATGATGAATTGTATATATCAAAAGAAATTCCATAGAGATTATTATCCGCCATTGTTATTACTTGTTACTATCTTTTATATTTATGTGTACATGTTAATTTCTATTTTCAGGTCCATCAGGATCGCGTCAAGAATAATACTAGTTTTAATATCTTTTGCTTTTGACCATGTAAATTATTTGTAAATTAAAAGACTGGTATCTTTTATATCTCTTGTTATTAGTGTTGTTGATAATGAGTTGGGTTAAGACCTAGGATGATTGGGTCGTGATTTTGAGTTATGAGATGCGAGTTATTAGAAGTGTAAACAAGGTTTATGTCGATAACTTGGGACCTAACAGTATAGAGGAGACTTTGCTGAAATTTTGGTGGAACCTGTATATATATATATATATATATAAAAAAAAAATTACCCGAAAAATTTCCAATGTATCGCGAAATTGGATGTGGAAAATCGGGGTTGTTACACAAGCAACTATGGGGAAAGGTTGAGCTGCTAACAGCAGTCAACCAGTGGTCTTTCCACCAAGAGCTAATCAGCAACTCAGCAAAGCTAACCAATAGGACACCCTGCAAGAGAAGACTGGACAAGCAGCTTGAACTTGCAAAATCCAGTAGATTCAACATACGGATGGCTACCTCTGATAAACACTCCCGCAGTCACTTGCAAGATCAGCAAGTGCCCAGAGTAGGCAAACAACACTAATTCGCTTCAATAAAGATGAAACATAGCACAATAGCTGTAAAAAGCAGCAATATACTGCAGGATGAAGAACATCCAGCAGGAAGAGACCCATTGAGTACACAACTGATTACAACTGTAACATAGCCAATAGGGCTATGAGACAAAGTAACCACACCAAACAGTAGCACAGAATCTATTTCCAAAATAACAGTAGCATTAAAACCCAAAAGCATGAGGTTAAAGCCTCATGTTGATTTAGAGGGTACAAAGCCCTCTACAATACTAGCAAATATGAACATTATATAGTGGAAGGGGTAGGAAACATCCTACCTCCACCACATGCTCTGTCAGAGAAGTCCATAATTTTAAACCAAATAACAATGCAAAAATAGCTTCGCCATATCCCTAAAGTTGAGGGAGTACCTGAACAAGGAGATCTTACAGCATCACTACCATTAGCGCAACCAAAGAATATGGGTTCCATGACTGAGCAAGGTATGGGTACCCTATCATCAGATAGGTGAGGGACCCCGATTATGCAAGTAGAAGACCAAGCCGAACCAGAGAATACACCCTCAAAGAGGGGAGGAAGCAGTTCGCTTTTAAGGAGGACGACACCTGACCCATTAGGACCGCCATCTATCAGAGAGCACGACTTAGAAGAAGCCACATTTTTAGCCCGAAATCCATCCTTGGGTGTTGAGAAAGAACGAAAATTGAAAGAAACTGGAACAGTAGACTCTTTGTAGTTTGGAGGCAATACCAAGCTCGTACCCGATCTAATTAGGTTAAATTGGAACCCCTCTTGAATTAGCGTAATCCAAAAGAGAGGTAGCTCAAAATTAGCGTAGCAGGCCATTAAGAAACAGTGAAGAAAGAAATTCAAAATTGGCTCAGGAGTTGCAGGACGTCATAGCAAAGAGAAATCTTCAAGAAAGAGAGCATCTCTCTCTAGTTTCTCTCTCAAGCTGCAACTCGATTAAGAGCTCTTTTTTTTTTTTTTGATCAAATGTTAGAATTTTATAGATAAAAAAGATAGACTAACTGAAAACCAGCAAGCTAATATTACACCTGTACAAAACAAGCCAAGGAGAACAGGCTCTTGACTGGCACAAAGAAAAATACAAAATAAATAAACAAGCCATTAGTTATGTCAGGAACCCAATGACTACAAGTGTCAAGGATAACCGAGGAAAGCAAAAGCCATCAACAAATCAACAGAACAAACCATATAGATAGTGACACCCTAAACTCAAAAAGCCCTGAAGCCATATGTTGAAGACCACATATCACCCAAAAGAGGACCCAACACCCAATAGAGAGACGTGAGGATGTTATATATGAGCCATGGAGCCATAAAGCGACGAGTCGCTTGGAGAAACCAAGAGCCCCACCGATAGGAAATAAGCAAGATAAAGTGGCGGGCCTAACAACAATTCTCAGCACGTATAAATGAATGCATGACAGAACCTTCACCATGCAAGCCCAAAACTGCACCATGCAAATCCCAACCTGAGAGCGAACAAATGTAAGAGAGAGATTGGCCATAACTGCAGCCAACCATCCAAGAAGTTCACCCGACAGCCAATTAAAGGAGATCTGCACCGAAGAACCCAACCACAGAGGATAATAATACCAACAATATAGCATAGAAACTAGGTGGAACACAAAGCAAAACCCCCGGGCCCACCAACTTGCTGCAGCATATAAAAACCATGCATGCCTAAACTTCACCATGCAAACACGTGAAGAAATGAAACCATGCAGGAGACATCAACAATGGGCAGAGAACTTCTACCAAGTGAAGACAAGACAACGAAAGAATGTTTGTAACATAAGGCTGAGTCTACCAGGCCCCCATGCTGAGATGATCAACCAACATGCAATTTGAAGGGGTCTGTTTCATGAAAATGGAAAACAATATAGAACAAGATTTGGAATCTCCTGAACATTGCATCAACTTCCCTAGTCTTCCCCTAAAAAACCCTCCTGTTTATTTCCTCCTAGAGAATATATATTGTGATAGCCAGGGATACTCTTCTAATCCTAAACTCCATATTGCATCGCTGAGCAAACAACCCACGAATTGCACTGTTCAAAGTAAACGTTCTCCTGCCAATCCGCATCCAAGATTTGATCTTAGCCCACAAACCACCCGTCCAGACACAAGCAAAAAACAAATGACTATGAGATTCCACGTCATGCCTGCAGAAAAAACAAGCAAGATCAAGAGGGATGAACCTCAATCGGTCACGTGTTCGAAGTTTGCCCAGGATAGCCAGCCAGAGGATGAAACTGTACTTAGGTAGGGACCACTATTCCCAAACCACCTGATGCCATGAGACAGCTTAGCCAACTGGTCGAAAAAAGTTATATGCATGGTGAAGGAACGGGCCAGCAGTAGAAGACCACCGACTCATCAAGGATATGCTCGCCTCTAAGTACCCACACCTCTAAGAAATGAGGTCCCTTACAGAGATGATAGCATTCCACAATGGAGAAGAAGATGAATGTGCTTGAACAGACCAAATAGTGCCACTCCTCAAATAAAAATGGTGAATCCAGCGAATCCACATTGAGTCTGTTTTAAGGTGAATATTCCAGAGCTGTTTATCAATAAAGCTTTGGTTGCGGGCTTTGAGATAAAATAAGCCAAGACCACCTTCCATTTTAGGCATACAAATAGTCTTCTAGGCAACTAAAGTTGAGCTATTTCTGTTGACGTCTCCAGTCCATAGAAAGTTTCTGCATGTGCTAACAATATTCCTCAGTACAATGTTAGGGATGGGAAAAATAATTAGCCATAATTGAAATTTCCCAAACAGAACAAACCGAAGGAGTTCTAAACGCCCAGCATACGGTTACTCGGATAACCGTAGTAATTCTAGAGCTAATAAGTGCAACAAACCCCGACTTCTGAAAGGGACACATTTATTAGATAAAAGGTCGACGCGGGCTCTGCCCGTTGCTATGATGATTCATCATAACTCAACGGATCGCACGACCATCGTGCTGGCGACGCATCATTCAAATTTCTGCCTTATCAACTTTCGATGGTAAGATAAAGGCCTACCATGGTGGTGACAGGTGACGAAGAATTAGGGTTCGATTCCGGAGAGGGAGCCTGAGAAACGGCTACCACATCCAAGGAAGGCAGCAGGCGCGCAAATTACCAAATCTTGACACGGGGAGGTAGTGACAATAAATAGCAATATCGGGCTCTTCGAGTCCGGTAATTGGAATGAGTACAATCTAAATCCCTTAACGAGGATCCATTGGAGGGCAAGTCTGGTGTCAACAGTCACAATAATTCCAGCTCCAATAGTGCATATTTAAGTTGTTGTAGTTAAAAAGCTCGTAGTTGGACTTTGGGTTGGGTTGGCCGGTCCGCCTCAAGTGTGCACTGGTCGCCTCGTCCCTTCTACCGGCGATGCGCTCCTGGCCTTAACTGCCTTCTCTTCTTTTCATCCTTTCCCAGGTCCATTGACTTCAAATGGCGAAGAACAAGCGTAAGCCAACTGTAGCCCGCAGACAAGACCCTGCTCATATTGTTGGCCCCAAGGCTCACGAGAATGAAGGTGACAGTTCAGTGGTCTTTGGCCTTGAAGTTGCTTTTGAAGCTGATGTCGTCTCCTGTCCCCCTTGTTCGGTTCCCCCCCCTTGCCTCCATCTTCACCCCATGATGTGGGTCCTTCCCAACTTGCTCCAGCAATGGCGGTTGCCTCTGGTTCTACGCATCTGGATGCAGTTCTGGTAGAAGATTGCACTGCTGGCTCCGATGACGAGATCCTTGATGAGGATCAGCTGGATTTTAATTTCACAGACGAAGAGTGTGAAGATTCCCCCCAAGCTCCTGCTTTGCACCCTGCTCCCCACTTGCCTTCTCCTCCTCCGCTGGTACCTGCTGAGCAGGCCACCTTGCTATAGAAGAAAGCGATGCCTTCAGCTCCCATTTCTGGTTGTAAGGAGTTGCCCCCCCCCCCTCAGTTGCAGGTAAGCCTATCTCTTCTCCTAGCAGTAACAAATGACGAGATCTTTTCAGTTCAAACAAATCTACTAACTCCTGCACCAAACTTCAAAATTTCACACTTAATCACCTTTCCAAAACCTATGATATATCCCCAGAGGATATCCAGCCACGATTTGAAATTTGGAATTTTTGTGTTGTGGGTTATGTTTCTGGGAAAAATCCTGGCTTTAGAGTGCTTCAAAGTATTATCGCCACTAACTGGAAGTGTGAGGCCACTCTCACTATCCATGAGTCTGGCTGGTTGATTTACCATTTCAAATCAGAGGAGGATAAACTCACAGTCCTTCGTGGAGGACCCTATTTAGTCTATGGCCGACCACTTGTTCTTAGGCCAATGACAAAAATTTTTGACTTCTCCAGTGCAGAGATGTCGCGGGTGCCAATTTGGGTAAAATTCCCAAGTCTTCCATTGCGTTGTTGGTCCCCAGTTTGTCTATCAAAAATAGCTAGCGTTATATCTGGAGGTTCCAAGTTATCGACAATCATCATGTACAATTATACTTATTTCTCAATCACATCATAATCATGTAGAAGCTCAACAACACATCATTCACGGTACATGCCTCACATTTCGCATGCTCATTTCTTTCCCATTAACACACGTAATTCATAATAATTGCAAGTAAACAAACTAAGATTACAAATACAGAATAATACATTTTTATGTCCCGACACTTAATGTAAAAAGAGTACTATTACATATTAAGTCATTTAGTTCCTTAATGACAAAATACATTAATGTTCATCTTCTTATTCAATCATGCAAAAGGAAACTAGAGGACCTGAAACGCTACTCCTAGCGTGAATCTGAAGGACCTGCAATTTCATAATGTATATAATAAATATAGCATAAAAGGAAAATCACACAATACATGCACGAAGTTAAACATATATTCAACGATATGCAATCATAGTTCCTTGAAATTCTCATTCATCCTTCCATTATTACGTCTCTATCCATCCTTCCTAGAATCATTCAACATTTTCATTTCGTGTCTTATTTCACCTCATGAGCGCATTTAATTCATTATAATAATTCAACATTTTCATTTTGTGTCTTGTTTCACCTCATGAGCGCATTTAATTCATTATAATATCTACCATGTGATTTCTCTCCCTCTTACTCTATCTCTTTATATCAATTTCAATCCCAACATCTATTATACCCATTATGGCTTTTCCATATAAGTTGTCAAACTCATCATGATTTCGGTCCAATTTTAGTTTATAAATATATTCCACTTACATATTTCTTGTGCCCATTTCAACACATTCCAATGTTTCTTTAGATTTTCAATAAAATCTCTCATTATCATGGAATTTGCCATCATTTTCACAATATTCACATCCGATCCATCTTCGAATAATATGACTGTTATTGGCATTTTATTACACTATTATAATTATCACTAAATTCTTCTCATGCCAGTAACAACATGAAACCTTAATACAACATATTTACATTATTGGTCATAATTTCTTTGACATCCTCCCTGTGCGCAGGACATGATTCTCAAATTATATCAATTACAATTCCTTAATTAATTCAAAATACATCATATATATATATATATATAGCATTGCATTCCTTAAGTGTATAACACCTACCATGGTTAATGAACTTCTGCTCTCACGTCCCAAGCGATACGATATTTGCCTCCATCCTTCACAAGAATTAGATCCTCATCAGTTTATCTTTTTTTTCTCTCCAATAATCCATGATATAAACACAAATTACCATTTTTGTTTAACAATTAGGTATCATCCAACATTCCATTTATAATCTGACAAGTCAGTCATCCTAACACTATTAACACCACACAAGTAAGTTTAATTCAAGTTGTATATTCCGGTCATTAGAAAACAAAACTAATGCCACTAGCCCACCACCAGGTAACTAGTTCCTTTGCCCATCTTATTCCATAATTTCCAATCAATATCCGCCTCTTCAAGGACGAATGAATAATCCTATCAAGATGTCAATCCCCATTTCATTAATATTTTTAATTATTACCTCTCCCCTAAAACTTGGAAGGGAATGCTGATACTAATAAATTTTCATTAGTGTTATTAGTCTCTCATATTAGGATCGGCTAATCAAGTTCATTATAAACGTCAAAATTAATACCATTGATTGATGTTATCGACTATTTCTAACATGAAATAGCCAATCATATTTTTCTTTCCATAATATCTTGGAATATTTCCGGAAATGTTGATGTCAAGATTCTTGACATCATTAGCTTTCACTTCAGGAATAACTAGTCAAGTTTCGTGTGATTGCCGATATGGACAGCACCGGTCAGTATCATTAACTATTCTCACCCGAATAGTTAATCAAGTTCAGTATCCCTCGTTTTCAGGGATGATTATGCCGATGTTAGTAAACCTTACTAACATCATTAGCCTCTGCATTCGGGACCGGCTAATCAAGTTTCATGTGATTGCCGATATTGACAGCACCGGTCAATATCATTCACTATTCTCACCCGAATAGTTAATCAAGTTCAGTATCCCTCGTTTTCAGGGATGATTTGCATTCCAGACCGGCTAATCAAGTTTCGTGTGATTGCTGATATTGACAGCACCGGTCAATATCATTAACCTTTCACTCACCCCGGTCATCCACTTCGGATGCCATTAGCCAAAGTTAGTCATTCATTTGTCCCGCCCATCCATCTGAATGTCATTAGCCGAAGCTAATCATTCGTTGTCCCGCCCATCCATTCGGATGCCATTAGCCGAAGCTAATCATTCATTTGTCCCGGCCATCCATCCGGATGCCATTAGCCGAAGCTAATCACTCGTTGTCCCGGCCATCCATTCGGATGCCATTAGCCGAAGCTAATCATTCATTTGTCCTGGCTATCCATTCGGATGCCATTAGCCGAAGCTAATCAATCCTTCATCCCGGTCATCCATTCGGATGCCATTAGCCGAAGCTAATCAACCATTTGTCAACATTTAAGCCCGATGTTAGTAAACCTTAATAACATCATTAGCCTCCACATTCGGGACCGACTAATCAAGTTCGAGGAATGATCATCAACGAAGTCTATTAGTGTAATTCATATTCTTAACCCAGTCAAGTACTCAAATCCATTTTTAATTTCTCGTTTATTTCTCTTTATCCTCTCTCTTTGTGGTTTCATCCATAGATGCAAAGACCAAGAATTTAATAAGTTCGTAAATTAATGCTACGTAAAAAGTGTAGGTATAGAACACCTACCAGCTGTAGAAGCTCAACTCGCCCTTCCTTGTTGTTGTTGTGCCCCTCCTGCAAAGCTCCTACTATACGAGCTCCTAAGAAGTCGAGTGAATGCTTCTCCTACATTTTTAATATAACATCCTGAATCATTATTGAATCTTCCCGATTTATTCATAATATTCATAAATTCACAAAATCAAATACTTTCGTAAACAATTTCCATGAATGTATTTTATTTTCGTACTTGTCATTTAAATTAAACGCCCATTTAATTCAATTCTTCATCAATGATCTTCAATGTCCAAAGGGCATGACTTTTCATCACCGATTTTCTTTTGTCCCAAGACATTTAATCTATCACCAAACAATGTAATTTAACTTAAATTTTATCAATGACTACACATGCCAAATTTTTCCAAAAGCACACTCAAAATGATTCCTTATATCATAATTCAACTTACAACATGATTTCCCATTCTAACACAACCAAAATATTAGTCAATCACTATTCTTTATAGAATTTAACTATACCATCACTTATCAACACATCAAACATGACTCAAACAGAACACAAACACAACCATCATCGTTAAACCCATTACTATTATCCTTAGTCCCAAAACATACTTTTTATGCTAACCCTTATATTCTCATTCAATATTTCTCAAACCAAACTTAAAACATCATTATTTACATTTAGAGTTCAATACATCCAAACGGTGGAATTATACATCATCGTCATTAGAATAACATATCCAAAATTAACACACATCCAACGGTTAAAACTCCCGATATCAGAACAATAACGGACTGACCTGAAATTTGGAGACCTGCTGTTTTGGAATTACAATTTCTGGTAGGAGTGTTCTTTTCCGATCTAAACCGTTCAGAATTTATATAACATCTGGATGAACAACATATCCAAAATCCAAACCAATCCAACGGTGAAATGATGATATAACAGCTGACGAACAAGGCTGTCTTGAAGTGTGATTTTCCATAAATGTTCCTCTGGTGACAGCCCTCAAACGAAGTCTTATATTTACAATCCCTCCTGTCAGAATGTAGGTGACATTGAGAATAATAACCTATCCAAAAATTAATGTAATCCAACGGTGGAAAGTCAAAATACGGCTGCCTAAGTGCCTGCCCTGTTGCAATCCCAAAACCCATAGTTTCAAATCAATTGATTCTTTCTATTTTTCAACAAATCAAGCCATTATCATGCAATTAATCTTGAAATTCACATGAACAATTACTCCCCCAAAATATTTATATGAACCCTAGAATTTTAAACTTGGGGGTTTTCTTCTCCTCATGCAAGAACAAGAGAGAAAAACGAAATTACTAAAGGGTATATTGCTTACCTTTGCTACTTTAACTTATTTCAATGAATTCTTGCAAAAATTTACAAAAATCATGTCCTCCTCTTCCAATTTCCAGCTTCTTCTCTTTGTTTCTCTCAAGCTCTATAACTCTCTAAGTTGTTATTTAATTTGTTTTCTTGGATAGGATCCTCCTAAGAACACTCCCTTTTGATTTAGCTTGAAGAGATGAAGAGAAAATGAAGAAAATGGGACAAAACAAATGGTCTCCCTCCTGTTTCCTTTTTCATTTGCAGAGGACGTGTTCTGTTTTTAAAGAGAGAAGAGGAGAGTTTGTTTTGATAAAATTACAAAAATGCCCCTTGTGTCATCTTCTTTCATTTACCCGATTTTCAGTACTCTTTGTAAATCTTTTCCAACTCCGATTGACATGAAATTTGAACCTAATATAAAAAAAATATGTCTGGAGATTCCTTACAAAATTTCAACCCGATCCAACGGTTGGATTGAGATATATCATCGATATCGTAAAACTAGACAATTAGTGTCTTTTACACAAAAATCTGAATTTCATGCATTAATTTATTTACTTAGATCCTCTTGACATTTCCCCTTAATTTATATTCAATAAATTCAATATTACCACATTTATCATTAATTTGTCAAAATACGTGTTTTGACCGGGGTTTACATATCTTCTATTATTATTATTTTTTCTTATTCTTTCATCCATTGAAACCTCATCACTGGTTTCGCCAACGTTACAAGTTTTAAACTAAAAATCATGACTCTCTTTTCGCCTTCAACAACATCTTTAAATTTGTTTATGGAGATCATTCTCTCTCTCACATGACACATTTATTGTCATTCCTACTATTTATTCATTTCTTTCATACCGAATATCCATTACTCATCGAAATGTCATTACTTCGATCCTATGTGTTGTTGTTTTTTCTTTCTTTTTATTATTATTGTTCTTATTATTTATTTTTATTTACGGGGGTTTACATATTGTAAGATCCCACATCGGCGGGTGAGGGGTGTGTTGCTAGCCTTATAAGTGGTGCTGGTTGCCTACTTGTTGTACGCGTTTTGGGGCGTCAGGCTCAGAAGTGGGCTCGCGTCACCAGGAACAAAACCGTGAGGGCGGTAAGGCTCAAAGCGGACAACATATGGCAAGTTGGGTCGGGCCGTTACATTTGGTATTAGAGCCTGGTTCACTGGTTGTCCGGTTATGCCGACGGGGTCGTCAGGCTCCTTAAGGGGGTGGATTGTAAGATCCCACATCGGCGGGTGAGGGGTGTGTTGCTGACCTTATAAGTGGTGCTAGTTGCCAACTTGTAATACGTGTTTTGGGGCGTCAGGCTCATAAGTGGGCTCGCGTCACCAGGAACAAAACCATGAGAGCGGTAAGGCCTAAAGCGGACAATATATGGCAAGTTGGGCCGGGCCGTTACACAAGTGGCTCAAGCAGCAAAAGGAAGTGTTTTAAGTAGACTTGGTCCTCAGCTTTCTCAAAAGGGTGCTCCTTCTCTGTCAAAAGGGCAAGACCAGTCTCAAGTCCAAGACATTTCAGTAGTCCCTGAAGTGGCTACTATTTCAGAAGAGGATCATGTTAATACTGAGGGTTGGGTTATGGTGGAATCTAGGTGTAAACCCAATAAGAAGTCTACATGCAGTCCTAAGGGGAAGGAGGTGGCTGCCTCTGAGACAATTTTAGAAGTTAACAATTCTGTCACTCCCCCTCCCCCATATGTCCAGGAACCGTTCGGCCATTGGTGGTTCCTTCAAGTGATGGGGATGTTTGGATCTCCCCCCTGCTAGTGTGGAACTGTTGACATCACATCCTAATGCTGGAGAGGCTCAGTTGATGCAGCAACCTACTGCTAGAGAGGCTTGCAATCCCCCTCCTTCTAGAAATAATCTTTTGGTGGCTAGTCCTGGTAATATTGTCATGGCTGAAAATACTGAAAGAGCTCCTTCATTGAAAGTGTCTGCTAGGAATGGGGTCAGAACTCGTAACCAGAAGAATCGTGGTCGTAGTGGAAGGGTTTCCCCTTTCTCTGCACTCTCATGATAATACACAGCTGGAATATCAAGGGTCTCAATAATCCCCTGAAACAACATGAGGTTGTTAGCCTCATGAAGAAGCATAGGATGGACATGTGTGGTTTACTTGAAACCAAATTATCTTCCTCCAGAGTTGCATGTATGCATAGACTTCGGCTCAAACACTGGCATTACTATACAAATGCGGATGCAACCAGTAATGCTAGAATTGTGGTGTTTTGGAATCCAACTATAGTCCAAGTTGAGCTGCTTGCATCTTCTGCACAGGCTCTCCACCTCTCTGTTAGCAGTTTGATCTCTTAGTATGATTTCAGGATATCTTTTGTATATGGGTTTAATACAATCTCTGCCAAGCGTGCTTTATGGGGGGGTCTTAGGAGATGGAACTCTAGTTGCCCCTGGATGATCCTTGGTGACTTTAACTCAGTCCTTTCCTCAACAGACAAACACAATGGCGGGGCTGTTTCTCCCTATGAAATCTCTGACTTTCGTGACTGCTGCTCTGATCTTGGTCTCCATGATGTAAATTATACTGGTTGTCATTTTAGTTGGACAAATGGGTATGTTTGGAGTAAGCTTGATCGGGTGATGGTCAATCCTTCTTGGCCTTCTCTGCAGCGCCTCACTCACGTTCACTTTGGCAACCCTAGTGCATTCACTGACCATTCCCCTGCAGAAGTTCATCTAGATTTTTCTGTGCATGGTAGGCGGAATTTTAAATTCATTAACATGTGGGCTTCACATGAAAGATTCTCTGAGGTGGTCTCTTCCCATTGGTTCTCTCCAGTATATGGCACTCCTATGTTCATTTTGTGTCGCAAACTTAAACTTCTGAAAGGGCATTTGAAGGAGCTGAATCGCCTTCATTATAGTCACATCTCAGAGCGGGTATTGCAGCTGGAATCTAAGTTGGAGCATCATCAATCTGTATTATAGCAAGACATGGATAACCAAACCTTATTGGCTCAAGACAGGACTCTTCGATCCAAGCTGGCTACTATAAAGTTTGCGAAAAGGCAGTTTTTCAGTTAAAAGATAAAATGCCATTTTCTTAAGCATAGTGATAAAGGATCCAAATTCTTCCATGCTCTTCTGGGCCAGAATCACCGAAGGAACTTTATCCCAGCCATTATGTGCAGCCATGGAAGACTCATTACATCATTACAGGAAGTTGGCAATGAATTTGTGTGCTTCTACCAGCGTTTGCTTGGCTCATCCAAGACCATCCTTCCTCTTGACAATACAATCATTCATAGTGGTCCATGTCTTCCAGCTAGTTCCCATGGCCTTCTCCTTGCTCCGGTTTGTCAAGAGGATATTAGAAAGGTAGTGTTCAGCATTGGTAATGACAAAGCCCCCAGCCCCGATGGCTACTCCTTCTTTTTCTATAAACAAGTCTGGGATGTTATAGGAGGGGATGTATGTGCGGCTGTTAAGGATTTTTTTCCATTCTGGCAGGCTCCTAAAGCAGGTTAACCATTCAATTATTGTTCTGGTCCCTAAATCAGCAAATGGTTCTTCTCCATCATATTACAGGCCAATTTCATGTTGTAATGTTATCTACAAAGTAATTGCAAAGCTTCTAGCAGGTCGCCTAGCTCATGCCTTAAAGGACATCGTCAGCCCCATGCAGAATGCATTTCTAGGTGGCAGATACATGAGTGATAACATTAACCTTGTCCAGGAGCTCCTTCGGCAGTACGGCAGGAAACGCTCCTCCCCCCGTTGTTTGTTGAAAGTTGATTTCAAGAAAGCATTTGACTCTGTACAGTGGGACTTCTTGGCAAACCTCCTTCGGTAGCTTGGG
The DNA here is from genome assembly GCA_964019445.1 of Populus tremula. Classification (NCBI taxonomy): domain Eukaryota; kingdom Viridiplantae; phylum Streptophyta; class Magnoliopsida; order Malpighiales; family Salicaceae; genus Populus; species Populus tremula. The sequence continues at coordinate 72,817 of CAXHTJ010000948.1, forward strand.
TTTCCAGCACACTTTGTTTTGCTTGTTATGGAATGTGTATCCACTGCATCATTTTCTGTTGTGGTTAATGGGGATATTCATGGTTTTTTCTTGGGGAAGAGTGGAGTCAGACAAGGAGACCCCTTGTCTCTGTATCTTTTTATCTGTTGTATGGAATATTTTTCCAGGCTTCTCAAGCTCTCCTCTCAGCATGAAAACTTTCGGTTCCATCCAAAGTGTGAGGTGTAAGGTATCAGCCACCTTGCATTTGCAGACGATGTCTTACTTCTTTCCCGTGGAGACTCCTCTTCAATCCATTGTCTACTTCAACAAATCACTCTCTTTGGAAAGACTTCTGGCTTGTACATCAACCCGTAAAAATCATCCATTTTCTTTGGGGGAGTTGGCACTACTCAAAAGCAATCCATTCTCACTGAATCTGGTTTCAGAGAAGGGAGTTTTCCTTTCACATATCTCGGGGTACCTCTAAGTCCCCATTGGCTGCTTGCCAGTCAATTCTCACCACTCTTGCAGGATCTAAAATCTTCAGTTCAAGGATGGATTGGTAAGCACCTTACATATGCTGGGCGTTTGGAACTCATCCGGTCTGTTCTATTTGGGAAAGTCCAATTCTGGCTCAACATCTTCCCCCTCCCCGATGCTGTGATGAGGAATATTATTAGCATTTGCAGGAATTTTCTCTGGATAGGTGACATCCAAAGAAGCACCTCAGCTTTGGTAGCCTAGAAGTCAATATGTCTGCCTAAAACAGAGGGTGGTCTCGGTTTGTTTGATCTTCGGGCTCGTAATAGAAGTTTTCTTGGCAAGCAATTATGGAATATCCATCTTAAAACGGATTCAGTTTGGATTCGTTGGGTTCACTATTTTTATTTGAACTCTGGCACCATTTGGTCTATCCAAGCACATCACACTTCTTCTCCGTTGTGGAAAGCTATTATTTCTGTTAGAGACCTCCTCTTGTAGCATTGCAGGGACTCTGAGTCGAGTGTTACTCTGCTGAATAGTTGGTCTACTGCTGTGGGTCCTTTCCTATCCCATGCTTATGATTTCTTCAGCCCTATTGGTTCAGTTGTCTCATGGGGCTGAGTGGTTTGGGAACAATGGTCTCTGCCCAAACACAGTTTCATCCTCTAGCTAGCTGCCCTGGGAAAGCTTAGGACTCGTGATAGGTTGAGGTTTGTCCCTCCTGATCCCAACTATATATTCTGTAGGAGAGTGGAAGAGTCCCATGGTCATTTCTTTTTTGCTTGCGAATGGACATGCCGTCTGTGGGCAATGATAAAATCTTGGTTGTGGATTGGGAGGGCCATGCAGACTTTGGCCAGTGCTATTCGTGGGTTGAACTTTCAGAGGAATAACCTTGAGGCTCAGATGAAAAGAGCTTCCCTAAGTATCACAGTATATCTTATTTAGGAGGAAAGAAACAAGCGTGTTTTTGAAGGGCGGTCTAGGGAGATTGCTGCGGTGTTCAGGCGTTTTCAAATCCTTTTCTACATTGTCTTTCATTTCCATGAAAAGGATCATTTGCTTCTGCACATGGGTTGATTGTCTCTGTATGGGTGACCATTCGTCCTTAAATTATGCTGCTGCGCCTCTTGTTTTGGTTTCTTCATAATTCATGTGAATCGACGGCTCGTGCATGCATGATTCATGCAAATTAATTTTCGTGACTAAACTTAGCTGCTGGGCCCACCAGGCTTTGTCTTCGGGTGTCTATTCCCTTGTGTTTAGAGGTGCTGGAATCCTAAAGTCACGTTTCACTCCTTCAGAATATGGCTACGTGAATGCATGACTCATGCACTTGGCCTCACATGAAACTCTTTGCTGATCGGGCCACCTCCTTTTGTCTATTAGCGTTGAACGCCTGGGATCATTGGTTCCAACTCTCTTCGTTGAGTGGCAGGAGCTCTTGTTCTCTACTTTGGTTTGCATGGCTTTTTGGTATGCATGGTGAAGGTTATATTTTGCATGCATCTCTACGTGTTCAATTCATTGTCGGGCCCGCCACTTCATCTCCTGTGGTGCTCTCGTCTCTTTGTTCTCTCCTGCTTCACTACTGCTTTGGCTGCATGGCTCATGCAGATGGTCTTTGGCTTAGGTGCTCTCATTTAATTTAGATGGGATTTTACGTGCTGTTGGAAGATGGTGGGGCCGGGGGTCTAGCCTAGTGCTTCACCTAATTTCTATTTGCTGATATGTCCACATCTCTGCATTAAGGAGTCAATGTTGGCTGTTGCTCTTGGCGTGCTGAAGCTAGTACTTTTGATTGGCTAGTGCTATAGTGTGCTAGTTGCTTTTGCTAGCAACAAGGTGCACGAGCTTGCATGATCTCCTTTTATTAGGGAGCATGTTTCCCGTTCTTGGTTGCATAATTTCACCTAGTTTTGGGAGTTTGTCCTCCCTTTTCTCACTTCTCTGCAAGGATGGTCTGCTTCTAAAGTATTAATATGGTATGGCTACTTTTATGGCGAGTGGTACATTCGTTTCTTTAACGATCTGTCGGAAACTACTATTGGGCTCTATTTTGGCGGCATGTTTTATCTTCATGATGAAGTCTGTAGTGCTGCATTTTTAATTGGCTGGATGTGAGCAATTTCCTTGCACCCTTTCCAGGTGTGATTCTCATTGCTACTCTGGATCGCACCAACTTGGGTGAGGCTATCCCCCTCATAATTGCTCTACTGATTATGGTTTTCATTCTTGTACAAGGAAGCCTATTCCCTTTGATTTTCAGCAAGCTGGTCTTGCTTATGGTTTGTAAAAGGGACTCTTTGTAAAAGGGAGTCTGTTCCCCCCTTTCTATTTTGTTAAACAAACTTGTCTGCTTTATGATTTAGTCAAGGGATCCTGTTCCCTTTTCTTTATACTGTTGGTCTCCAGTTTTTTTTATTATTATTATCAAAATGTAAGTGTATAAAAAGATAAAAAAATATACAATACTGGAGAGCCAGCGAGTTCGGATACAAGGGTAAACAAAAAGGGAACAGACTCCCTTAGTGAGCTATACAGAAAACCACTGTAAAATAAAAAAAATTAAAACCATGGTTATGAGAGGAACCCCATATTACAAGGTTCCTATCCTAACACAACGCAAAAGACAGGATAAAAAGACATTATAAGAAAAGCATACAAGGAGATGAAGCAGCATTAGCAGCAACAACAGCCAAGCACTCAAGCCAACGGCAACAGCAGTCAACGACTCCTCCATGTATAGACGGAGGCTCTTCCATATAGCAGGAGAAGAGCAGCAACCAGCCAACCAAAACCAAAGCAGGATCTTATCCATGCAGAGACGAACCATCAACCAAACCATAGACAATCGATGAGGCTTAAAATGTAGGGGCCAAAAGGACATTCGACCATCCTTGAAAAGACAATCAGCCATCCATACAACCCATCCATGCAGAGATGCAGAGAGACTTCCTTGCAGAGATGAAGACAGAGACAGCCCAGGCAGAATACATTAATATGCTAGAAGCCAAGAACATGGGTCAGGACCTCATTCATGTAGATAAAGGAGCAGAAAACACTAGAGAAATGGGACAAATGTCAAAAGAACAGGCTGACAACACATAATTAGATTAACATAAGTTGCCAGCAGCTGAAACACCAAGCAAATAAGGTCATATACAAGAGCATGCAGAGCCCTTTCATCATCACATGCAGAGAATAAGGGATAACCAATCAGAAGCTCCCACCCATCCAAATGAAATTAAAGACCATGCAGATACTAGGGACCTTACAAAATCCCATGCATTCGCAAACCATGCAGGACAAGGGACCTAGCATTAAAAACAACACGTAAAACATGCATGACCAAAGCTTCCCCATGCAGTCACGTATCGGGTTTGCATGGAAGACCAAAGAAACTGAAATTGGAACTTGCAGGAGATAGAAACAACATGCTCAAAGATGAAGACTGAGGGCTCTATCTTTCTGAGAATAGAAGCTGAGCAGAAGAAAAACCTAACTACAAAACCAGTTGTAGCAATCACCGAGAACTAGAGAGAGATGCTCTCCTCCTGCCCGCAACTATTCCCTCGTGTTTTCTAATCTCCAGCAACTGTTTGCTCTTTTGATCTACTAATTCTTGTCTTCTTCCCATTAATGGCGAACAAAAAGAAAAAATCGAGACCCTCCAAATATCAGTTAAAGCGACAAAAGTCTCTGGCTGCTTCTCAGCTTGTGAATAATTCTGCTATTCTAGCTTTGACAGCCCAGCCTTTGTCTGGTACTGTTCATGCTACAGTACCCCCAAATTCAAATTCTAATCTCAGCCCGCCTATGGTCTTACCCCCTCAGAGTCCATGCTCTACTCACCTTATCCCTTCCTCTTCTCACGGTTCTGAGCCTCGGCTTGTCGAACCGATATTAGCATATTGTGTTATAACCGGTATTAGCTTGTCGAACGCTTAAATATTAAAAAATGGTTGATTAGCTTTAGCTAATGGCATCCGAATGGATGACCGGGAAGAAGGACTGATTAGCTTCGGCTAATGGCATCCGGATAGATGACCGAGACAAATGAATGATTAGATTCAGCTAATGGCATCCGAATGGATGACCGGGACGAAAGAGTGATTAGCTTCGGCTAATGGCATCCGAATGGATGGCCGGGACAAATGAATGATTAGCTTCGGCTAATAGCATCCGAAAGGATGACCGGGACAAACGATTGATTGGCTTTGGCTAATGGCATCCGAAGTGGATGACCGGGGGGAGTGAACGGTTAACCTCAGCAAATTATGCCTTAAGAGGATAACCGAGTTTTAGATTATGGTTGATTGTAAAACAATTAGTGCATCTATATGTACTACAAATTGTTTATACCAAGTATATGAAGAAATTATATATAAAAAAAAGAGGTTAGCTAGATATTGGGTAATTCGTATAGAATTACTAGAATAATTGGCTAACAAAAGAGGTTAGCTGGATGTTGGGTAATTCTTATGGAATTACCGGATTAATTGGCTAACAAAAGAGGTTAGCTGGATGTTGGGTAATTCGTATGGAATTACCGGATTAATTAGCTACAACAAAAGAGGTTAGCTGGATGTGGGGTAATTCTTATGGAATTTTTGGATTAATTGGCTAACAAAAGAGGTTAGCTGGATGTTGGGTAATTTGTATGGAATTACCAGAATAATTGGCTAACAAAAGAGGTTAGCTGGATGTTGGGTAATTCATATGGAATTACCGGAATAATTGGCTAACAAAAGAGGTTAGCTGGATGTTGGGTAATTCGTATCGAATTACCGGATTAATTGGCTAACAAAAGAGGTTAGCGAGATGTTGGGTAATTCGTATGGAATTACCGGATTAATTGAGAGAATTAATTAATCTGGTTAGCCAAATTTATTTGGCAATTAAGAGAATTATCGGGTTTATTGGTTACCAAGGAAGTTAACTGGATATGGGGTAATTCGTATGGAATTACAGGATTGATTGACTAATAAAAGAAGTTAGCTGGAGGCTAGGTAATTCGTATGGAATTACCAGATGTACTGGTAATCTAGGAAGGTTAACCAAAAGTGTGGGTAATTATATGAACTTACCAGAATTATTGGCAATCGAGATGAGTAAGGTTTTGAAAAGAGTATGTGAATTAATTGATTGAAGTTAGAAATAGTAAATTCTAAATGTTATGAGTAAAATAATTAATATAGGACTAAGATATTGAGTAAATTACTTAATCACAATGACTTGGAGATTAGAAGGGAATTGATAGATGACTGGTTACCATAGTGTTGGTGGCTAAGGATACATTATAATGATACTTAACACCATAATGATGGGGGATAAGGGCATAAATTGATACTTGGCACTATGATGAGAGTGACCAAGGTGATGTGAAGGATGCTTAGTGACCGTAGTGTCGATAACTAAGATTGTGTGCAAATGATACTTGGCAACCGTGGTTACAATGCATATGATGTTAATAAGAAAAATAAAAGGGGTTCGGTACGAATGGAAGAATCAAATGACATTGATTAGCTATCCAGGTATGGATTACTAATGGTATCAATGAGGTTTCATCGGTGCCGGTATTTCTTAAATTGATTAGTCTAGCCCAATATTGGAAGACGAATGATACTAATAAGATTTATTAGTTTCGGCGATTACCTTCTAGCAATAGATTCAGAAAAGGGAAATCTTGTTTAGCTATTCCAAAAGAATGAGATAAGCTAATGATACTAAGAAAGGAATATTTTGTTATCAAGTGAAAATTGATGTATAAGAAGATGGTGTTCGCAAACGGTTGAGTTGTGTTGAGATTTCCAAGATGGAATTATTCTTGGCAAATGAGATAGGATATGAGATGAATATTGGTAATAGATGGAAAATATATGTTGTAAAAGAGGTTTATGATGAATTTTATATATCAAAAGAAATTCCATAGAGATTATTGTCTGCCATTGTTATTACTTGTTCCTATCTTTTATATTTATGTGTACATGTTAATTTCTATTTTCAGGTCCATCAAGGCCGTGTCAAGGATAATACTAGTTTTAATATCTTTTGCTTTTGACCATGTAAATTAGTTGTAAATTAAAAGACTGGTCTCCTAAAACTTGAGATGTAATATTAATCCGTAAATTTGAATGTATGTCTTTACTCTAATGGTTGAAGCTCTTAGTACCTATTTGACCATGCATGTTTCTAGATGGAAGTGAATCTTTCATTTGAACTACATTATATAATATTATTGAATAAGATGTTTTGTGTTGTTGATAATGAGTTGGGTTGAGACCCAGGATGATTGGGTCATGATTTTGAGTTATGAGATGTGAGTTATTAGAAGTGTAAACAGGGTTTATGTCAATAACTTGGGACCTACCAGTATAGGGAGACTCTACATTTTTGGTGGAACCTGTACATATATATATATATATATATATATAAATTACCTGAAAATTTCCAATATATCACGAAAAAGAAAGTAGAAAAATTGTGGTCGTTACATAGTGTCTTTAACCCGTTGGGACCTCAAGGAGGCACTTCTGTAGCTGGATGTTCAGAAGCAAATCAGCCTGCTAATTGCGGACCTAATCCAGTACCAGTTGTGGATGAGATTGTCTTTGAAAATGGAACTGCTATGCCTAACTCTAGCGGTTGGGAGCTCATTCGGAGAAAAAAAGCAAGGCGTAAGTCTCCCCCCTCAAGGAATTCATCCGGGTCCACTCATGTTGCACCTCGTGTGGCCCAAGGGAATTCTCATATGGTTCACAGGGCACGCCTGCCTTCACCACCACCTTCAGTTGCCTGCAACATATCTTCTCCAGTACCTACAGACGTAGCTGGCTATAGGGCCGACAAGGGGAAATCGGTGTTTATATCAAGTGCACCAAGCCATCTTTCATCTAAGCCTCTTGACATTCCCACAAGGAGAAAGACTCAGCAACACACCAGTGATGATCCTAGAAGGGGTGAGGGGCTGCCTGCCTCCCCCCCTCCTTTATGTTAATTCGAAGTTGGAATGTCAGAGGGTTGAACAGCCCTCTAAAGCAGCATGAGGTTGTCAGCCTCATGCGGAAGAATAAACTAGATGTTTGTGGTCTTTTAGAGACTAAATTGGTGCCATCTAAAATGTCTTCGATGCAGCAATTCAGGCTGAAAAAATGGAAAGTCTTTTCCAATGCAGCAGCGGCCTCGACTGCTAGAATTGTAGTCTTCTGGAATCCTGCAACTGTCAATGTTGAATTGCTTGATTTTTCAGCTCAAGGCCTTCATGTTCTCATTTATAGTTTGGTCCATCAGTTCAAATTTTATGCTTCCTTTGTTTATGGTTTCAACACCGTTATCGCTAGGAGAACTCTTTGGGATGACTTGAGGAACTGGAGTCCTACTTCACCTTGCCTTATTCTCGGTGACTTCAATTCTCTTCTTTCTCAAGCTGACAAGCACCATGGGGAACCTGTGTCCAACTATGAGACCACTGATTTCAAACAATGCTGCTCTGATCTTGGGCTAACAGATTTAAACTACTCTGGGTGCCACTACACATGGTCCAATGGCAGTGTTTGGAGCAAACTGGACCGTGTCCTAGTCAATCCCCTTTGGTCTCTTGCTAATGTTTCAGTCCATGTCCAATTTGATAATCCTGGGGCTTTCTCTGATCATTCTCCTGCCACGGTTGCTTTCTTTACTAGACAACTGATGGGTAAGCAGAGCTTCAAATTCTTTAATATGTGGGCTAACCATGCTAGTTTCTTAGAATTGGTTGCAGATCAATGGACTTATAGTGTCTATGGATCCCCCATGTTCATCCTTTGTAAGCGGCTAAAAAACCTCAAACGGCCTCTGAGGGCTCTCAATAAACTGCATTACAGTCACATCTCTGAGAGGGTTGCATGTGCCGAGGCTGCTCTGGATACTCACCAAACCCTTCTCTCTAATGATCGTGACAATACTCATCTTCAGGCAGTTGACAAGCAACTTAGACAGGGCCTCCTTCATCTCAAAGAAGCAGAAAGGCTCTTTTTTTCCCAAAAGGTTAAATGCAATTTCCTCAAGGAGTGTGACAAAGGTTCTTCATTCTTTCATGCTCTCATGAATCGGAAACATAGGCAGTCTTGTATACCTACAATTCAACGGCATGATGGCACTGTCACTACTTCCATTGATGAGGTTGGGGCTGTTTTTGTTGACTTTTACAGGCAGCTTCTTGGCACTCCAAAGGAAACTCTTCCACTTGACTCCAACGTTGTTCAGTATGGCCCGATCTTGGATGATGCTTCACATGCCTCCCTTCTTGCTCTTGTTACCGACTTGGATATCAAGAATGCTTTATTTGCTATAGATGATGCTAAAGCCCCAGGCCCTGATGGTTTTTCTTCTTGTTTTTTCAAAAAGGCCTGGAATGTTATTGGTGGGGATTTTTGTGCTGTTGTGCGTGATTTCTTTGTGTCTGGTGCCCTCCTCAAGCAAA